>KE158110.1:60172-121431 GCA_000411055.1 Leavenworthia alabamica
CATTGAGCGAGTTAAGAAGTTCCCGTGCTTCTTTAAATCTAGTAGCATCCAGACTACATGTAGTTAAAAGATAAACCTTAGTTTCCTTGATTATCAAAGCAATCTTGTAGAACATTTTGGTAATTGAAAACTGGGTTATTTTATGTTTCAGATTAAGAGAAGAACGTTTGAAAAAGATCAAGAGGTACAAAGCAAGACTGACTCAACGATGTGGCTGACCTAAATTTATACGAAATTGAAGAAACTTAATTATCATTTAATTAATTTGCTCTATAAAATTTTTATATTATGTAATAAAGTAAAAAAATTACAGGTGGAAGTAGCTAGGTGAACCAGAGAGACTTATTTGAGGGAGAGTCGCATAGAGAAGCGGACAGAGAAGATAAACAAACTTTACTATTTTCACTCTCTTTCAGTTGTTTTGCCACGTCATTAAAATATTTATCGTACACGTGTCATCATCTGCATGTCTCCACCGCTTACTTGTTCATTGCTCATGCTACTACCGACGAGTGCTCACGTTTCATCCGCCATTTCTGTAAAATCCTCTGAACTTTTCCCACAACAATCCAAAGAAAACTTTTGTCTTGTATTCACTTTTTTCTCGATTGTTTACACTTTTGCGTTTGCAGATAACTGTTTCTTTCACACTAACTCAACTTTTTTAGTTTTCTTAAACTCCAAGAAATAAGATCACGATCTCAGTTTTCTCTCCGGTAGATACAGAGGAATAAGATCGGAGAAATGGCGGGGAACGAGTGGATTAATGGGTATCTGGAGGCTATACTTGATAGCCAAGCTCAGGGGATTGAAGAACAACAGCAGAAACCACAAACGGCTGCAAATCTTGGAGAAGGAGAATTTTTCAATCCGACTAAATACTTTGTTGAGGAAGTTGTAACTGGAGTCGATGAAACCGATCTTCACCGGACTTGGCTTAAAGTCGTTGCTACTCGCAATTCCCGTGAACGTAACTCTCGTTTGGAGAACATGTGTTGGAGAATATGGCACCTCGCTCGCAAGAAGAAGCAGGTCCTCTCTCCATTATTGTTTTCTTATTTGGAATTTTTGTTACTGAGAATGTTTCGATGGATATATTACAGTTGGAATGGGAGGATTCACAACGAATAGCTAATAGAAGACTTGAAAGAGAACAAGGAAGAAAAGACGCTACTGAGGTTTTATATGAAGATTTATCAGAAGGTGAGAAAGTAGATGGTGTTGGTGAAATTGTTCCATTAGAGACACCAAGAATACAACTCCAACGTAATTTATCCAATGTTGATGTTTGGTCTGATGATAAGAAGGAGAATCGTCTTTACATTGTTCTCATCAGGTATTACTCTGTTTCTTGCTTTCATTGATTCTTCAATGTGTTAGATTTACATAAAAGAATGTGTTCATTGTTGTTAGTTTGCACGGGTTGGTTCGTGGGGAAAATATGGAGCTTGGAAGCGATTCTGATACAGGTGGACAGGTACATTGTGTTTCCAAAGTTTTCACTAAGCTTAAATTCTGTATTTGAAAATGGTTTGGTTGTTTATTTTCAGGTGAAATATGTTGTGGAGTTAGCTAGAGCTTTAGCAAGAATGCCTGGTGTGTACAGAGTAGATTTGTTTACACGCCAAATATGCTCATCAGAAGTTGATTGGAGTTATGCAGAGCCAACAGAGATGCTTACCACAGCTTCACCTGAAGATTGTGGCGGCGATGAAACCGGAGAGAGTAGTGGAGCTTACATCATTAGGATACCATTTGGTCCACGGGATAAGTACTTAAGAAAAGAGATTCTTTGGCCTTATATCCAAGAGTTTGTTGATGGAGCTTTAGCTCATATTCTAAACATGTCAAAGGTTTTGGGAGAACAGATTGGGAATGGGAAGCCTGTATGGCCATATGTGATTCATGGACATTATGCCGATGCAGGGGATAGTGCTGCTCTGCTTTCTGGTGCGTTGAACGTTCCTATGGTCTTAACTGGTCATTCACTAGGAAGAAATAAGCTTGAGCAGCTTTTGAAACAAGGGAGACAATCAAAAGAGGATATAAATTCAACTTATAAAATCAAGAGGAGAATCGAAGCTGAGGAACTTTCTTTGGATGCTGCAGAGCTTGTTATAACAAGCACAAGACAGGAGATTGATGAACAATGGGGACTTTATGATGGCTTTGATGTAAAACTTGAGAAGGTCTTGAGAGCTCGTGATAGACGTAATGTTAATTGTCATGGAAGGTTCATGCCAAGAATGGCGGTAAGTACAATAAGAACTAGTTAGCTTGGAAAAGTGATGATTATGAAGTAAGATTCAATGAGTGACTGAGGCTGTTGTACAGGTTATTCCTCCGGGAATGGATTTCACAAACGTTGAAATTCAAGAAGAAACACTTGACGCTGATGGAGAATTAGCTTTAGGAGGAGCTGATGGATCTTCTCCTAAAGCGCTTCCAACGATATGGTCTGAAGTGAGTTTTCATGTACAGCTTTTATTATCTTCTTGTGTGGATTGTGTTTGATGTTTCAATGCGTGGATTTGGTAGGTTATGAGATTTTTTACAAATCCTCACAAACCGATGATCTTGGCATTATCTAGACCAGATCCAAAGAAGAACATAACCACTCTTTTGAAAGCCTTTGGAGAATGTCGTCCTCTACGAGAGCTAGCTAATCTCGTAACTATTACATAGCATTTTCGATTCCAGGACATGAATGAAACCAAGAATTCTCTGTTTCTGAAGTTCTTTTTCTGTGTGTTTGCAGACTTTGATTATGGGAAATCGAGATGATATAGATGAATTGTCATCTGGAAACGCTAGCGTTCTTACAACTGTGTTGAAACTCGTAGACAAGTATGATCTTTACGGGTTTGTCGCCTATCCAAAGCATCATAAACAGTCTGATGTGCCTGATATTTACCGACTTGCTGCAAATACAAAGGGTGTTTTCATAAACCCAGCTTTGGTTGAACCTTTTGGCCTTACACTCATTGAGGTAAGTATCATAATCATACTACATGTGTTGTCCTTACTTGTATCCAACCCAGTTTAATCATAACTGAAAAATGCAGGCTGCGGCTCACGGACTTCCGATGGTGGCAACAAAAAATGGAGGACCTGTTGATATACATCGGGTAAGCAAGGTGTCCTGAAACTAAAAAAATCATTAATACTTATATTTCTTTCTCATGGTAATCTAATTTCAGGCATTGCACAATGGTTTGCTTGTGGATCCACACGATCAAGAAGCGATAGCGAATGCGCTGCTGAAGCTTGTATCGGATAAGAATTTATGGAATGAATGTAGGATTAATGGTTGGAAGAACATTCACCTCTTCTCATGGCCGGAGCATTGCCGGACTTATTTGACACGTGTAGCCTCATGCCGTATGAGACATCCGCATTGGCAGACTGATGCGGATGAAATGGCTGCTCAAGACGATGAATTTTCACTCAATGACTCTCTCAAAGATGTTCAAGACATGTCTTTGAGACTCTCTGTGGATGGAGATAAACAATCCTTGAATGGGTCTAGTGACACCAATCCAGCTGATCAGGTTAAGCAAATCATGAGCCAGATGAGTAAACCTGAAATCAAGAGTAAACCGGAGTTACCAGGGAAGAAACAAGGTGATAACGTAGGGAGCAAGTTTCCGGTTTTGAGGCGACGAGAAAGGTTGGTGGTTTTAGCAGTTGATTGTTATGACGATAAGGGAGCGCCGGATGAGAAGTCTATGGTTCCGATGATTCAAAATTTCATCAAAGCCGTGCGATCGGATCCACAGATGGCTAAGAACTCTGGTTTCGCTATTTCCACTTGTATGCCACTTGATGAATTGACTGGTGTTTTGAAGTCTGCCAAGATTCAAGTGAACGAGTTTGACTCATTAATATGTAGCAGTGGGAGTGAAGTTTACTACCCAGGAGTGGAAGATGGAAAGCTTCTTCCTGATCCTGACTATGCCACCCATATCGATTACCGTTGGGGCATGGAAGGGCTTAAGAACACTGTGTGGAAACTAATGAACACAACAGCTGTTGGTGGTGAAGCTAGAAACAAAGACTCTCCGAGTCTTATTGAGGAAGATCAGCCATCGAGCAATGCACATTGTGTTGCATATATGATCAAAGATTGCTCCAAGGTAAAGTTGTTTTTTTGATGTTGCTGCTGTACTAAACGCAGATAAAGTATCTAATTAGGGTTAGTGCAGGTGATGAAAGTGGATGACTTGCGTCAGAAGTTACGACTAAGAGGCCTTCGTTGTCATCCCATGTATTGTCGGAATTCAACGAGAATGCAGATCATTCCTCTTCTTGCTTCTCGATCTCAAGCTCTAAGGTCCGTTAACTAAACCAGATTAGTAATCTCTAACCTTTGCTTATACTGCTCAGAAACGCTTATTTTGCTGTGAAGGTACTTGTTTGTGCGGTGGAGGCTGAACGTAGCGAACATGTATGTAGTGGTTGGAGAACGTGGGGATACGGACTATGAGGAATTGATCTCAGGGACACACAAGACTGTTATCGTAAAGGGACTTGTGACGTTGGGCTCTGATGCTCTTCTCCGGTCAACAGATCTCCGTGACGACATCGTTCCATCAGAGAGTCCTTTTATCGGTTTTATCAAGGCTGACTCACCGGTTAACGAGATAACCGACATTTTGAATCAGCTCTCCAAAGCCACCGCTTGATTCAGATAACATCTAGTTAGCCGGCTCGGTCGACCTTGTAGATTGATTTCTTTATTTTTTGCAATAATAATAAACTTAGGCAATATCTCAGTATGTGGATCTGATATTAAATATGCTTCAATAGAATAATTAGGATATTGGTCATCCGTTGGATTAAGCCATTATTCTCTTTTTTGTCAAATTCGAGAAGCTAGAATAGACTATAAGCCTAATTTATAGAAGTGTAGGTTTCATAAATTAAAAATATTAAGAATCAATATTTCCATAAATAACCGGCCGGTTTGATTCTGAGAACCGACGTTACTTTGTCGAAGCAGCTGTAATCAATTTTGATTAACGAACAAAAAAAAACTCTACATCTCGCCATTGAAAAGACTCGAAGGAGTTAGTCTACGGAGATTAGTGCATTTTTTCTCAAATCACTAGATAAGATCTCTCGTTTTCTTCCTGAGTTCATCGCGATGCGAAGGTAGATAATTCCAACATCTTGCTTCTTTTTCATTTTTACTGAGATGCCAATTTCGTTTCGTTAGAGATTTATCGGTTGGATCGATGTTGATTTTGAATGATGTTGCAGGTTAGGTCACCATCGGCTCCATGGGAAGACGGGAGGAGTTGGAACAAAGGGGATGGTGGCGAAACTGTCTATCGGAGTCATTGTTCTACTGATCTGTACGCTCTGGCTACTTTTCTCGGCTAACATCGGTGGTCATCGCGAGCCTACCCGTTCATCTAAGGTTAGTTCAATTTTGCTATGTATTTGGAGTAGTGATTCGTAGCTGAAGAATCAGGTCTTCCATTTGATTGAACATGAATTTGCGAAAAGAAAATGTGAAGATTGAAGAATCCGCTTGAGTTTCTCGAGTCTGAAACCAAGAATTTTACTCTAGTCATAGATCTGAATTTCATCTTTGTGAGTCTTGTTGATCTGAGACTTTGATGGATTCTATATGCTATTTTTGAGCAGATAAACGTGGAAGAGCTCTGGGAGAGTGCTGACTCTGGTGGTTGGAGACCATCTTCTGCCCCACGATCTGACTGGCCTCGTATGTTCATCTCCTGTTTTGAGCAGTAAAGATTTAACTCGTTGCTAATCTCAAAGTCTTAGGGCATTCCAAGCTTGAAATGTTCATATGAATCTTCTGATCTCTTTTGCAGCTCCTACCAAGGAGACAAATGGTTATCTCCGTGTTAGATGTAATGGTGGTTTGAATCAGCAACGTAGTGCGGTATGTGTTCTGTCACCTCATGAGTGGTTTTTCTAATCGTTAAATCTTGTGGAGTTCGCCATCTTCAACCCTCCACTATGAATCTGGTTGTTTATATTTGATTTGACAAATGTTGATATCTGGATATTGCAGATATGTAATGCAGTACTTGCTGCCCGGATCATGAATGCTACACTTGTGTTGCCCGAATTAGATGCAAACTCGTTTTGGCATGATGACAGGTATGTCAATTCCTTCAGATCTGTTGCAAAGAGAAGTTAGAGTTAAAGAACACAGAATTAATTTTAGGAAATAAGAGATTTTACTGTAAAATATAAGTTTATTATTACTGCTTATAAATGTAAAGGTGTATGCCTTTCTAAGTATCATCAGACATATAAGTTCTAAGCGGATTTTTTCACCTAATGTTAAAGATAGGTGAAAGTGTGCTCAGAAGAGGAATTGCCTTTACATTTTTTTCCCCTAATATATGATTGTTTTATTCCCAGTGGTTTTCAAGGTATCTATGATGTTGAACATTTTATCGAGACACTGAAGTATGATGTTAAAATCGTGGGAAAGATCCCCGATGTTCACAAAAATGGGAAAACCAAGAAGATAAAAGCTTTTCAGGTATAAGCATATAGGAATCTTTTATTTTCATAGAAGCTTTTAGTCTGAGAGTAGAGTATACATACCTGTGTGTTCGTTTTTTCTTTGAATCAGATTCGTCCTCCTCGAGATGCTCCTATCGATTGGTATCTGACAACTGCTCTAAAGGCAATGAGGGAACATAGTGCTATCTATCTTACCCCTTTTTCACATCGTTTGGCGGAGGAAATTGACAATCCTGAATATCAACGTTTAAGGTGCAGAGTGAACTACCATGCTTTGAGATTCAAGCCACACATCATGAAGTTGAGTGAATCTATTGTTGACAAACTCCGGTCACAGGGCCACTTCATGTCGATCCATCTTCGTTTTGAAATGGATATGTTGGCATTTGCTGGGTATGATTTTTTTGCAACAATTTTTCTTTAACTAGCAGCTGTAGTTTCATTTCTATTTAAGTAATTTAGGATCCGGTTCCTGTTGAAGTGTCTTGTAAAGAAATGATATTGATTGCCTTTGTATTATCTCCATACATCAGCACACATGGTAACAATGGTTATTTCTGCAGGTGCTTTGACATATTTAACCCTGAGGAACAGAAGATACTTAGGAAGTACCGTAAAGAAAATTTTGCAGAGAAAAGGCTTATTTACAATGAAAGACGAGCTATTGGGAAGTGTCCATTGACCCCTGAAGAGGTAGATCTTTTACTTCTTTATATGTATCATTTTCATTATGACCATATTTACAGATAGAAAACTGATTAGCTAAACAGAAATAAGGGATCATAGTTGCAGCTACTATGGCACTGTTGTAGGCTTTTTAGACCTGCTATGTCATTTTATATTATTGATCCTTGCGCTGCAGGTTGGCCTTATATTACGTGCTTTGAGATTCGACAACTCCACTAGGATATACCTAGCAGCTGGTGAACTTTTTGGCGGGGAACGGTTTATGAAACCATTTCGAACCTTATTCCCACGTCTAGACAACCATAGCTCAGTGGACCCCTCCGAGGAGCTGTCAACAAAGTCACAGGGGTTAGTAGGATCAGCTGTGGATTACATGGTTTGTCTCCTGTCTGATATTTTTATGCCAACATATGATGGACCGAGCAATTTCGCAAACAATCTATTAGGTCATCGGCTTTACTATGGTTTCCGTACCACAATCAGACCAGACAGAAAAGCTTTAGCTCCAATTTTCATAGCTAGAGAGAAAGGGAAAACAGGTGGGTTCGAAGAATCAGTGAGACGAGTAATGATGAAAACAAGCTTTGGAGGGCCTCACAAACGTGTATCTCCTGAATCATTTTATACAAATTCATGGCCTGAATGTTTCTGTCAAATGAATCCAAAGAAGTCTAGTGACAAATGCCCGCCGGATAATGTTATAGAGATTCTTAACAGCCGGTTAGAGAGTGTGAGAGATCCAGATTCATCTTCTCAGATGAATTCAACTGTCAGTGGATTACATCGGTGAGGATCGTAAGTGCAAATCTTTTGTACCAAAACTTTTTTCAAACTAAGAAGAGCAGAAGAGGAGAGGTTTGTAGACATTGGTCATACAATTCAGATAGCTCAATATTGTTTCTGTATGTGTTAAACATTCTTTCCTTATGAAGCATAGATTTGAATCTTGTTTCAAAATTTGTAACGAACTCTAAGTAAAGTGATGAGATCCCGCAGATCTATGTTTTTCAGTGTAACCTCAAAACAAAAACAAAAAGATAAACGAGAAAATGCATTTAATTAAGGCTCTCAATTTTCTACAAAAAATCACAAAGTGTTTGAGTTGATGATCTTTTGGTTTACTTAGTGTTGTGTGTTGGAACACTAAGATAAAACTTAGTGTTCTTGAAGTCATCAAGTAAGGGGTTGTATCCATCCTTAGTTCTCGTCTTCGAAGGTAAGCCAAACTCGTCCATGAACGCTGATGTATCAAGCTACATGCGAAAAACAAAACAAAAAGACACTGTTATTTCGAAAGTTTTCAGAAATATCATCTCTTGTTGTAATGACTTGAGGAGAATCTTGTTTTACAGTGAGAGTTCGTCTTTTCCTTCCTTTTTTTGACGGTGTCCCGTCTTTCTCCACCTTCCTCCATCCAGAACAATAATGATCCATTCGTTCAAGAAGCCAGAAATCAGTTGGGAAAAATATATCAGCATCACCCTGCAAAATCATCCAACTTACATTTGAACTGTGAATGAGGCTACAAAGTTTGATACAACTCAATTCACAATGGAGACCGAATGAAATTTTCAGGTATCTCGCACCTTTGCTTCCATATAACTACTGTAATCTGAGCTACATCCATCTTTCTGCAGATACAAAAACGTTGAAGAGATTACTATCTATCTCAAGGATATATTGCTACGAGTGAAAACTATTCTCCAGTATTCTTTGGCCATATCTCTATAGCTCAGTGGTTAAATAGTCCATACTACTGAGAAAAAAAGAACGGACCTTCGTTGAAACCAATGGAGCTCTTTCACCTGGAACTTTCACATCTGGCAAGAAGCTAAAGTCCGAGGCTATTAAAGACATCTTTGGAAGCTTTTCATGTAAAACCTCCAGCAGTTTCTGGAACTTCCAAAATCAGAACAGAGCAACACAACACCTATTTTAATATGTAGACACTATAATTTTCTCTTACCAAACAACCTGTCGGAAGCCAACTACGTCTTGGTTTGGGAAATAAATTAGACCAGATTTCTTTTGGTCTTGAAACCGGATCATCTTCAAGTTCAACAATTTCAATGCAACGCTTGATCAGTGGATCTTCTAAAGGCTTGTATAGCTCAGAGAGTGCTTCACTACAATTTATAAGAGATCATGATCAACAAAGGTAGAAAATCCAAAATATTCTTTGAACCAAAGAGTATTCGCTGAACCTTTCTGGTTTATTTTCAACTAAGACTTCCATCCATGGTGAAACTTGACTTTTAGAATAGACAAGATCGTGTGGGAGATTATCTAATACCTGCAATGGCATTAGTTAATACACATATTAGAGATATATTACTCATCAATCAAAAAGAACCACAGTTATATAATAGCATACCTCGAGCATTATCACCCAGCATGGTTGTTGCTCCACATTCCCTGTTTCAAAATTTACTCTGTAAGCATAGATTTATAACTTCATCGTCACTAAACTGAACCTTGTTTGATAATACGTGGTTGGCTAATTTATAAATCTTTACTTGACTAAAGATATCTCTGACTAGCTTAATCTTCTAAGAATGTTACATTACAAAATTTAACGAACAGCTAACTTAACATGTTCAACCAAATAACTAATTTCAGCATTGACACAGGAAATTAAAAACAGAATCTGGTTTATGCTGAACATAAAGAACCTTACTCCATCCAGATAAGTCAGAAGCATCGCGACACTCAACTCGGAACTTTGATAGATGACTTCCAACTTGTGCAACAGTTTCCTTCTGAATCTCAGCCAGTGAAGGACTGATTTCTATAGAACTGATACACATTAAAAAAATAGAATCAAGTTTATATAATTGTATCATGTTTACTAACAGTTTACTATGCTGAAGTTCGAGCCAAAGACGATGGTGTATCATTCATGATAGCTTAAAATGAAAAGAGAGGGAAACAGAGCATACGTACGTGTAGCTCATGTTATTGTAGATTCTCTCAGGAGCATTCAACATTATGTAGTCCAATACACCCTTTGCGCAGGTGCCCGATCCACCACCGATTTCATATATCTACGCACATGTTTTGTTTTGTCATGAAACTAAATTAAATACAGATGTTGAAAGAAGATCACAGAAACAAACCTTTAATGGAACTGAGAGATTTGTGGTACGCAGTATAGCTTCTGCAATCCCATGAGCATACCAAGGCTATAAGAGATGATTGACATGAGAAAAATCAGACAAGTGCAACAAGTGAATGCTATTCCTAGAAAACACCAATGAACCAATCCACCTTAAAAAGCTCGACTGGAGTAAACCAAGAAATGTCACTCTGCTTGTAAACTTTTTCCAAGAGTTTCATGTACGCTTTCCTTCCTAAGAGATTAAAAACAATCAACTTAATAGATATTAGCATCCTAAGTTCTTGAATGAACGTTTTCTGCTAACAGGATAATATACTCAGAAGAAACAAAAGATAACTAATCAACAGGGCTCCAATAAAGACCTCAAGAACACTAAAAGCAAGTTAAAACTTGAATATGATAGCTTACCTTCAAGCTGGTTGAACTTAATGCTTCTCTCCAAAACTCCAACAGATCGTGATCGTTGAGAGAAGTAGCCATATTTTGGATCATATAATACTGTGTGTATGAAATCTCGAACCTGTTTCAGTTAAACCAAACAGTTAGTCCAACATTTCATAAATCTCCAAATGAAAATAAAATTTAAGAAAAAAATACATATCTTTAGATTGTTTTGTCATGTACAAATTTCGAGATGTGAACAACCTCATAATCAAGTTAGTTAATTTATCACTAATTCTACTTATCAAGGTTACCCAGTTGAAAATAAAACTCACGAGAACTGGTTCATCGCCTATAAGCTTCTGAGTGGAGAAAAAAGCTCGAAGCGATCCAAAGCTTGGCAGCTCAAAGTGATCAACATTCCTACTGCATAACAGTTGTGGAAGCTTCCGAGAATAGATAAATCTAACGAGAGCCATGAGCTCGCTCTCCGTCGCGCTTTCTCCACAATGGCTTACTCGATCGACAACATTCGGAGGAACTCACCGGTTCAGGTTTCACAGAGGTTTAAGGTTTAGATTCAGTTCCGTGCTCTTAATTCAATTGTTTGGTTTAGTTGTAAAATTTCTGAAAACCATAATCGAACCAATATTTATTTTTAAACCAGATGGTTCACAAAAGAAACCATATAAACCGGACAAACTAATCATTTGGGTTTAAAATTAATATAAACCGGACAGAGACAGCGTAACGATTAAACTATAGATGATCTTGCCCACTTGGCTAATGCTAGACCTCATCTTGAGGAAAAATCCAATTTTTGATTTGATTGATCAATTACGATGTTTCGAAAATAGTTGCCTATTTGAGATTCATCAACATGTGGTTCAGCTCTGTTTGCTTTCACTTTATCATCATTTTTTCTTACAAAACAAAAATTTCCGGATTTATATGTTCGGTTTAGAACTCGATCATAAAGTTTGTCTGAAAAAGAACAAAAGAGTTGACGTAAACCTCAAGAAACTAATATTATTACAAAACAAAAAAAAATGCCGAGTTTAGATGCGCAAGATTGGAATGTAACTAGTCTCATAGGCGCATTTCTAAATCTCTCTATAGCTTATTTGTTTCTATGTACATCTCTTTGTATACATATCGTATTAAGATTTCTAGGGTTTCTAGGTTTATCTCTTCCAAGTTTTCACAATGGACGTTTCACTGATCCAAACATGACAAAATGTCTTCAAACGGATCTTGTAGAGTTTGCATCAAAGAGAATCTCAGCTGTAGATCAATCAATAAAAAGCAAAATTCCCTTTGGTTCTATAACTAGTGAAGACGATGATGATTCAAACCGTTTTGTTGAATTGAAGCTGGTGAGAAAGAACAGTGCAGGTGATATAAGTAATTCAAGAGTTAAAGATGAAACAGAAGATGTATCAAGAGATGAACAAAATGTGATTAATAATAATAAAGTTCTTGGTGGTTATAATCTTATGACTGTTCAAGGTATGAAAGGTAAGCGTTTTGTTACAAGAAGATCAAGAAATGGTTTTAAAAACCATAGAAGAAGTCGTGGTGATAGCGATTCTTCATCAGAAGGTTATGATGAGACTGTAAAATCTCATCTGAGACAGCCTTATGATGAGATATGTTCTAATGATGATCGTAAAGGTTTTTATATCTTCTTTAATCTTTAGCTTTATGATCAAATGATGGATTTTGATTCTGATTTTGAGATGTTGCAGATTTTGAGAAGAATATTAATCAATCTCCATGGCAAGGATCTGAAAAAACTGTATCTGTTAATGGAGAGGAAAGCTCTGTTAAAGATTTAGAAGAAACATTGAAAGAAGAACGAGCTGCTCGAGCTGCGGTTTGTGTTGAGCTTGATAAAGAACGAAACGCAGCAGCTTCAGCAGCTGATGAAGCTATGGCTATGATACATAGGCTTCAAGATGAGAAAGCTACAATAGAAATGGAAGCTAGACAATTCCAAAGAATGGTTGAAGAGAAGTCAACTTTTGATGCTGAAGAAATGGTTATTCTAAAAGACATTTTAATACGACGTGAAAGAGAGAAACATTTCTTGGAGAAAGAAGTTGAAGCTTATAGACAACTATTCATTGAAACAGAAGAATCAGAAACTTCTTTAACAAGAAACAATAGTCTTTCAAGAAGTAACGAAGAGACTTTGAAACCTAAACCTAAACAAGATTCTCAAGAGAGAAGAGCTTTACTTATTCAAGAACCTGATGGACCAGTTCTTGATATACCTTATAAAGAAGAAGGAAACAAACATTTGTATAAATCAGATTCAGAAGTGATGTATTCACGTGTACGTGATGTTTACATGGTGAAGGATGAAGCAGATCAGAACAAGAATCAAGAAGAAGAATCATCTGTTATTAAACGTGAAGAACCATTACAAGAAACTAGTATCATTGTCTCTGGTATTGCTCGTAAGCTTCCACCATTATGTCGTCCACGTAAACCATCGTTAAGCTCTTCAGGTTCAAGGAGAAAATCAATGTCTGCAGTTGATTATGAGAGGTTAAAGATTGAGAATGAAGTTGAATTGTTAAGAGAAAGATTAAAAGTTGTTCAAGAAGAAAGAGATAAGCTTACACGACGAGCTTCTTTGCCACCTTTATCATCATTATCATCAAAGGTTTCTTTAAATGAAAATTTTAAATGAAGTTATTATAGCTTCTACTGAGATTTTTATATTTTTATTGTGACGTGTGTTTTAGGTTAGGGTTACGTCAGAGAAACGAGGTTGGAGAAGATCTTCAATGGACCTTCACTCTTCTTGAAGCCCATTAGTTTTAGTTATATTTTTAAGATTTTAACCATTATTATTACTGATACGGTTTATTTACATAAATTACTGATATGCTCGAATTTAAGAAATTAGTAAAAAAAAAAATTACGAAATGTGCCATAATATTTAATATAAAGTATTTGTGGCATTTCATATCTTAATATATTAACTCTCCTTTTTTGAAATGATACGGTTACACATGTTCTTGATATATAATTATTTATTTCCATAAATGAACCTATAATTAGGAGTATCTTATAACGGCACCCTTCATATATTTATATTTATATATATAATAATAAAAAGTTGTTATTATAATGACTTATCATATATATAAAAAAAAGAATAATAATGATAAATACTTTTGTTTTTACTATCAATAGGCTAGTAAACTAATTTTTATTTGAATAATTAGTTAATTAATAGCTGTCATTAGCTAGTTGTTAATTATTATATAGCTGTTAATTGAAACATACACATTTTTATGTAACGTATTGTAATATTAGACTCAATATCATAACAATTCTGAGAATAAAATGCATCATTATTAATTTTTGTCACGTTTCATATGTATATATATTCATACAAATATAACATAAAATAAAAAGTACCAGTATATTCTTATTTGTTTCATAACTTATTTAATAAAATCATTTATTCAATTTATAGTTTTAATTTTTTCCCACCACTAAAAATAACGGTTAGAAAAAAATAAGACAAAATAAATATTATTATTTTTATTTTGATATATTTTCTTATTATTTTTATATTTCTTCTGTAAATCAGTTATTCAACTAACAGTTTTAAATGTTAACTGTATCTGTTAATTGTTATCGTCATATTTATTCAATTTATAGATTTAATAATTTTTCACCACTCAAAAACAATGGTTATAAAAAAGGACAAAATAAATATAAAATTACATTATCATAATTCATATAAAAATAGAAATTTTTTTGTTTTAAACTTATTTCATAAACCTTTTATTTCAATATATAGTTTTAGATTTTTCCAACCACTAATAAATAAATATGATATAAAAATAGAAAAATTTGGGTTAAATAAACTCATCAAACTATATTTATCAAAATAAAAATACAGTTATTTTATTTTATTATATTTTCTGTGGTCAATCTTTGAGATCTAAATTAGCATTAAAATAGAAAATAGTTTTCTTCCTTAAATTTGATAAAAATAATTCTATTTCTTATTATCCATATATTGTGTATTTGATCTCATAGCTCAATTCTCTCTCACCCTTTGGTAAATATAAATAATTTGACCTATTTTATAGCCACCACCATCTGTTATTTAATCTTCTTCATCTGGGTTCTTTATTTTACACATTCATTCATATACATACGCGTCTCTTCATTATATTCTATGCACTCGTTCACCATTAAAGAGAAACCAAAGCTTTCATTTTTATGAATATTCTCGGGTAAATGGTTAGCAAAGGTTAGATTTTTATTTCATTTTTTTTTTTAAATCTTCTCTATTATTTTATCATTTTCTTTTGCTTCTTTTTCTTGTTATTGACTCGCGGGAAACACAAAAATGGCTTCTTTTTTCTTGCTTTTGTATTCATTTTCTCTGTTTCGTCTACAGAGAATCTACTCGATGTTTTATCATAGAAACAGAGAATCAATGGTTGCTTTGGAGAAAGTTGTTGTTAAGCATAGATAGAGATGACTGTAATGTATTTGTTGATATGAGGGTTTTATCGATTCATGTATCTTCAAATCTCAGGCAAAAGTTCTTCTTTTTTTGATAGAGAGATTGAATGAAAGAGATGTGTCTTTGTTATGAATCCTTTAAAGTATGGTTACTTTGCTATCACAAGTTCTTTTTTAACATTTAATGTTAATCTGTCATATTCAGTTTTTGTTTTGCATCGAAGAGGCTTTACAGCTTTTACCTTAAAGCTTTTCTTGGACTTTGCAATATCTTTCTGCTTCTTTACTGGTTGTGTCATATTACATTCTAGTATATTTGTTCCTTCTTTTGCATATCTGTGGATCTTTGAGTTTCTGTTTAATGGATGATGGTTAATTACACTCAGATGTGCAGAGCCTTAAAGTCTCTGCTTTTTGTTTCATTAATAAGCCGTAGAGTAAATGCTGAAGAAGGTTTAGTGGTTGTTAAAGAACGTAAATGACCTTTAAAGTGCTTACCTTTTATTTTGTTGCTCTTTTGGTTCTGTGTAAAGGAATGGCATCAAGCTCTTGTATTAAGCAAGGGTCAGTGCCAATGAATAATGTCTGCATTGCCCCTGAAGCAACGTATGAAGCTGTGGTTGCAGACCCTAAGCTTTTCTTGAATACCTTGGAAAGGCTTCATTCTCTATTGGGTACTAAATTCATGTAAGCTTCTTCTTTCCTTTACCCTTTCTTACTTACGAGACTTAAGTTCAGTGGTTCTCTGTTGGCTTTCATTGATATTTGTGTTCATAAAGTTTCCATCTTTGAGATTAGGGCGTATACATTGTTTCTTTTGCTTCTTGCGTGATGTAAGGGAGATGCCTTGATGCTTACTCAATAGTTTATAGCTTAAACCATTCTACATTTGTGATTCTAGGGTTCCAATTATAGGAGGGAGAGATTTGGACTTGCATAAGCTTTTCATAGAGGTAACAACTCGCGGTGGAATCAATAAGGTATGATTCTAACTCTATGCTTCATATGTTCATCTTTGTTATAAAGTCTTCAATGGCCATTGTATTTGAATCATGTTATTGTAGATACTTCATGAAAGGAGATGGAAAGAAGTGACTGCTACATTTGTCTTTCCTCCAACAGCAACAAATGCATCATATGTTCTGCGTAAATACTACTTCTCTTTGCTGAACAATTATGAGCAAATCTATTTCTTCAGATCTAATAACCAAATTCCTACAGGTTTGCTTCATTAGAAACCCATTTTACTATTTGATCAGATTCAGGTTCTGCTCTGTTTTGTAATGACATATCTTTTGTAGACCCTCTGCAGAACCCATCTATTAGACCTGGTCTTATACAAGGAACCATTAGACCTCCACAAGATCTTCAAGCTTTGCCTTTTACTCCACAACGAAAGATTGATTCTGGAGAATTCAGAGGTCTCAACTTTTTCTTTCTATGTTAATTGTTCAACTCTGACTTACAAATTTGAGTAAAACCCTTTTTTTGTTTCTTCTGTTGTTATGGTCTCAGGATTTGTAGCTGGTTCAAATGTGATTGGAGTGATCGATGGGAAATTTGAGAATGGTTACCTTGTAACTGTATCATTAGGATCAGAGCAGCTTAAAGGAGTTCTGTATCAGCTTCCTTCACAAACCAACACAGTTGTTCAACAAACACTACAACAGAGTCATGGTGTTTTCCCTAACCCAACCAACACTTGGAACACTGCTGCTAATCCTTTGGGTGTTTCAGGAGGTTCAAAACGACGTAGGAGAAGAAAGAAATCTGAGATCAAAAGACGTGATCCTGCTCATCCTAAACCAAACAGAAGTGGTTATAACTTCTTTTTTGCAGAGCAACATGCGAGGTTGAAGCCACTTCATCCTGGTAAAGATAGAGAGATCAGCAAGATGATTGGTGAACTATGGAACAAGCTTAATGAACAAGAAAAAACGGTATTATACATTTTTGGATTCTTATTAAAGTCTCTGTTAGGTTCTGTTTAATTTTTACTCTCAATTCTAGATTTATCAAGGGAAAGCTGTTGTGGACAAAGAGAGATACAGAATTGAAATGATAGATTACAACGAGAAGCTTAGGACAGGACAGTTGATAAGTAATGCTATTCCACTGCAACAGAGACTTCCTCTGCAAAACGTTGACATGCTTCCAATGGAAGAAGAAGAAGACGAAGATGGGGACTCAAGCGGTAGCTCAGGAGAAAGTGAGGGACATGATGATCACAACGGGGAATCTGATCCTGAATTAGAAGAGCCATCTTTGAACCCTTCAGGTCTAAACTTAAACCCTAATCCAACAGAGACAGTTGTGGCTTCTAAGGAGAAAACCGACGATGTTGTAATGGACACACCTTTGATGAAGAAAGCTGAAGAGCCGACTGGAGCGGTGCCTACTGAGTAGAGCTGAAGACTCTTCTCTTGTTTCTTTTTCTTGTTGCTCGTTTAGCGTATTCTACAGCCACAAGTATGGTGATAGAGACAGGGAGGATAGTTTAGATATGTTACTTGTGGCACAAGACAATCTCTTTTGGTCTTAGTATTGTTGTTTTTAGTCTTTTTTTTTTTTGCATGGGATTTGTTTCATGCAGTTGAACAATTTGCTAGACAGTTTATTTTCTTTACTTGAAATATTTTTTAAAGGATTTTATTTTCTTTTTTTGTGGATATTGTCTTCATGAAAAAAGTTATTTCATTGGGAGAAGAAAAGAAAAACAAAATTATACTAAATTTAAGTAGTAGGTGTATTTCTTGTTTTTAGTCTTGGTGACTAGAAACTTGAGGCCTTTGACCCAAAAAAAAAAAAGAAACTGGAGGCCTTATATAAAATTGGGCTTGGAAATAACTAGGCCCAATTAAATTATCCCGGTAATATATTATTTTAAAACCTGAGACTTTTGATTAACAAGTCTAAAACCCTAAAAGTCCCAAATAAAACTCAAGTAGCTTCTTCAGTTGAGCTTTCCAATTAAAGGGGAACTGTCGTTTTTGATTAGGTTTTGCAATCGAAAGCATTGCTTTGTAAAGTGTGTAAGCAAAAGATGAGGAACTCCCACAACGGCGGCGCAATGGGCGGACGAGCTGCCGNACCTACTCCTTCCTCTATCACCAGAAAGATATGCTCTCAGACCGTGTCCGTATGGACGCTTACTTCAATGCTGTATTCCAGAACAAACATCATTTTGAGGGCAAGGTAATAAACAATAAAGTTCACATCTTTAGAGCTTCATAAATGCTTTTATTATTATTTCTGTTTGTCTTAATAGTTTGTATTTTTATAATGTTATGAAGACGGTATTGGACGTGGGAACTGGGAGTGGTATTCTTGCTATATGGTCAGCTCAAGCTGGTGCGAGAAAGGTTTATGCCGTTGAAGCTACTAAAATGGCTGATCATGCTCGTGCCCTTGTCAAAGCTAATAATCTTGACTATATTGTTGAAGTCATTGAAGGATCTGTTGAGGATATTTCATTGCCAGAGAAAGGTTTTATTTTGTTTCCCTGTTTTGCTTTTTTTGACTGCAATGAATAGATTATTTGCAAGTAGAGTTTTTGAAAATTTATTCTGCGGAACATGTTTTGAACTTTAAGATATTACTCTACTCGACATGTTGCTAATATCTAGATAATCAATTTGTTGGGCAGTTGATGTAATTATCTCGGAGTGGATGGGATACTTCCTTCTGCGGGAGTCCATGTTTGATTCTGTGATATGTGCTCGTGACCGTTGGTTAAAGCCCACAGGTGTTATGTAAGTGTTATCTCTATTGTTCTAATAACTTAATAAGTCTTTATTGAACATTTAAATTTGATGATACATGATGGTTACTTATGAGCATGTGGCACTTAGATTTATTCTGTAGCTATACTGTTAAACAACTGATGACATAATGTTTTCATCCAACGCCGGTTATAGATTTTCTTAAAAATGGTATCAAACCAAATGCATTTGTTGTGAGATCATGTGGCATAACATTAAAACAAATTTGCTTTGAACCCAATAGGTACCCTAGTCATGCTCGCATGTGGCTTGCACCCATCACATCCAATATGGCAGATAAGAAGAAGAATGATTTTGACGGGGCAATGGCGGACTGGGATAACTTTTCAGATGAGATCAAAAGTTACTATGGGGTTGATATGGGAGTTTTAACTAAACCTTTTGCTGAAGAGCAAGAAAAGTATTATGTACAGGTGACCTTGGAAATTCTTGTTTTCTGCAATTAATTGATTTTTGGCTAAGATTCATAGCTGACAGATGAACAATTAAAAAATTGACTTCTAAACCCTTTGCTCTGTAACTTCGTGGAAACTAATAAACTTTGTCTTTCCCTTCACAGACGGCTACGTGGAATGACTTGAATCCACAACAAATCATAGGCACCCCTACAATTGTCAAAGAGATGGATTGTTTAACAGCCTCTGTTAGTGAAATTGAGGAAGTCAGATCAAATGTAACTTCAGTCATCAATTGGCAGAACACAAGGCTATGTGGTTTTGGTGGATGGTTTGATGTTCAGTTCTTGGTTAGTTCATACAGATTACGATGTTGGATCATGTTATATGTATGTAGAAGAAACTCTTATACTTGTTTGTTTTTGTGACTAGGGGAGAAAAGAAGACCCTGCACAGCAAGAAATCGAGTTAACCACAGCTCCAAGTGAGCAGCATTGCACACACTGGGGACAACAGGTACACACACTGCTTAAGATACTAAAAGATGTAGGTGTTCATCTACTGAAAGATGTTTTATGATCTGAAACTGGCAGGTTTTTATTATGTCCAATCCTATAAATGTTTGGGAAGGTGACAATCTGAATCTTGGTTTGGTAATGAGCCGATCAAAGGATAATCATAGACTAATGGAGATTGAGCTTAATTGTGAAATAAAAGAGGTATCTGGCAAACTAAAAGAATCTTTCAAGAAGACTTACTTCATAGAGTGATTATGCAGAATCTTTCCCTTTGGTTCATGTTATCTCATATGCCTTATTAACCCCCTAGTGTAATGTTTTATTGCTTCTGTCAAATTTTCTTGTTTAAACGATATCGTTTTTACAATTTTTCAATAGATTATATTTGGGTACACTTTATAATAGTGTTTAAAAGAATATATTTTTGTGTTTGATTTGATAATATGTATTATAATCTTTTATTTTATCATATGGTACTATAATTCAGAATATTGAATAGTACACAATTCCGCCAAAAAAAAAAAATAGTACACAATTATATACTATTACAAAATATCTAGGACTTCTTTATATATTAAATTAAATAGGAAAAGAGGTTTTTTAGTGTAATTAATTCTTAATACATATGTGTATTTGTATTTTGTTTGTGTGACATTCATTCATATTTCATATATTAATATAATTTATAAAGGTTTTAGTAATATATATATATTTGGGTATTTTTTTAGCTAAGGAATAAGCAAATATTTGGTGCAAGAGTTATGACAATTTGGGAGACTATGTTTTAAGCCCTCTTTCGAAGCCAATTTTGTACTCTCGTCGACTCCTCTCTGTGTCTCTCCTTTTGACGGCCGCAGCAACAACGAATCAGTGATAACATCTCTCTCTCTCTCTCTCTCTCTCCGTATAAACTAATCGATTAGAAAGCTAGATCCCAAGTCTGCGACTCTCGATTCTTCTTCAATCCTATGTGATTATTCTCCCAAGCAGCAACCTTTCGGTTTCTTCTCCTTGTGGGGTTTGTAGGTAATTTCTCTTTATTCTGCTTTTGGTTTGATACGATTGTTTTATTTGTTCCTGACTGAGATGTAGCCATCAGGCTGAGTAGTGTGATAATAATTGAAATATTAATCTTAGTTGTTTTGATGGCTAGACTTTGGATTTTGGATCGTTAGGTTGCTAGTCATTACAAAGTTGGATGATTTCTATGTGGGTTCTTCTTCTAATCCTAGAAATTTACATGGGTCTTCCTCAGTTTCCTCGAATTTTCTTCACTTTTTATTAGTGGTTTTGTCTTTGAATTATGGGATTATAATGGCCAGATTCGATTTTCATTTTTATTATTCCCAAAAATTTGATGTTGGATGTTGATTCTGTATCTGATATTACCCAGTTCTGGTTATGCCATATTTGTCTTGATGAATGTGGATTAGTTCATCTTGTCTGTATCTGGTAATATTTCCAAGGTTTATCTATGTCTGTGCACTTCAATGCTTCATTTGTGTATTTTATTGTTTAGATGAAGCAACAACTTTAATCACTCACTCTCCTATTTCCTGGCTTTGAATTCGTTTTATTCTTGACAGTAACTGATGGGGAAGAAAGCGAAGAAGAAGGCTCGAGCTCCAACAAAGGAGATTCAGACCACGATGGTTTCCAAGAAGATTTCTGAAGAGCCTAGTCAACCTGGGGAAATAGCTGAGGGGGTTGTTGAAGCAGTTAAGGAAAAACAAGCTTGTGTGCATTTCAGCAAGGGTCTTAATTTGGATAAAGTATTGGATAAGATTAAGTCATCCCAGCAGATAAAGTGTGAAGTATGCAAGGAAGGGGTGCATGAGAAGAGGGGAACTAAAGCCAAGGGTAGTAAAGGGAAAAAGGGAGTTTCTTCTTCTGACCCAAAATCTGACAAAAAAGCTATTTGGCTTTGTTTGGAATGTGGCTGTTATGTTTGTGGAGGTGTTGGTTTACCAACTGGAGCTCAGAGTCATGTTGTGAGGCATATCAGATTGACACGTCATCGGTTGGTGATTCAATGGGAAAATACTCAGTTAAGATGGTGTTTCCCGTGCCATTCACTTCTTCCTATTGAAAAAGATGAGAACGGCGAGAAGAAAGATGTGTTGTTGGAGGTTGTAAAATTGATTAAAGAACGGTCTTTGAACAATTTAGTTTCGTCTGATATCGAAGAGCAGTGCTCAGGAAGTGGCAGTATTACTAGTGATATCAAGTTAGAAGGTGCTGTAACTAGTGGTATAGAAGCCAGAGATGGTTATGTTGTGCGAGGTCTAGTTAACCTTGGAAACACATGTTTCTTTAATTCGATTATGCAGAATCTTCTTTCTTTGGACCAGTTGCGCGATCACTTCTTGAAGGAGGATGTGTCTGGGCTTGGTGGGTCTCTTGCTTGTTCCTTGAAGAAATTATTCGCTGAAACTAAACCAGAGGTAGGCTTGAAGAGTGTGATAAATCCTAGGGTATTTTTTGGGTCTTTCTGTACTAAGGCACCCCAGTTTAGAGGATATGACCAGCATGACAGCCACGAGTTGCTACGCTGTTTGCTAGATTCGTTGAGTACCGAAGAATCAGCCTTCAGAAAGAAGCGTGGTGTTTCTGATAATGATGAGAAATCTACTCTCGTAGATTCTGTATTTGGAGGCGAAACTTCGAGCATTGTTTCTTGTATGGAGTGCGGCCATTCCTCAAAAGTCTATGAGCCATTTTTGGATCTCTCTTTACCCGTGCCATTCAAGAAAACCCCTCCTAAAAAGCAGCAAACGCCTTCACGAGCTAAGAAAGCTAAGATTCCACCAAAAAGAGTCCCTAAGAATGTGTCAAAGGTAAGTAAAGTTTCAAAAGTTCTCCCAGCTAAGGCTATGTCGGAACTGAATTCTCCTGTAAAGGCTTTGGTTGTCACAGCTGATTCGGATGCATCCTCTTCCATTTGCGCATCCACTGATAATGGTTCGGTTTTAGAGGCTACTTCGGTTATACCTCTCGACAATATACAGGCCTCAGAAAGTGTAACACAGAGTGATACTGCTTTTGATAGCTTCTGGCTGGATATTATTGGACCAGGAACCTCTGGTGATGAGACGAATTTGGATACACAAGATAATGGTAGTGATAAAGTCTCAACAACTGCGGCTAGTAAAATTGTTTCCAGCCCAAATATTCTGGCCAACACTTCAGTTTCAGTGGATGACCAGACTTTGGAAGGTAACACAGAGAGGCTGATGCAAGATAATGACGAAGTTGGAAAGGTGACAACTATCTTGGATGAAAAAGATGTACAGGCTACAGAGTCTGATGAATGCACAGCTACAAGTGGCATTTCTACTGAAATCAATCAAGCTAGTTGCTCCGGTGATCCTGGTTTAGGGAAAAGTTCTTACTCGGTGAATCCTTGGGATGAGGAAGAGCTTCCTTTGGTGGTTGCAGATTCGCAAGTTCTTTACATGCCATACAAAGAAATATCCTGTAATGATAAAACAGTCGCTGAAGGTGAGGGTGAGGCTTCTTCATCTTCATTTGTTACTGGTGATCACGAACCACAAAGCAATGATTTTGTTGATTTTGGTGGTTTATTTGATGAGCCCGAGATATCTGAAGGACCTGTTTTTGGACCTCCTTCTAAAGCTGAAGCTTCGGGAGTTGGTTTTATGGCGTTCAGCAGCGAGTCTGATCCAGAAGAAATCGATGATTCGGATTCACCAGTGTCTGTAGAGAGGTGTTTGGCTCATTTCACAAAACCCGAGATATTGTCAGATGACAACGCTTGGAATTGCGAGAATTGTTCAAAGAACATGAAACTCCAACGGTTAAACGAAAAGAGAAAATCCATAAAAGATGAATCAAGATCAAGCAACACCAGCAACGGATGGGTGAATGAAAATGAAAACAGAGTTTTTGCAGAAATCAGTGTTTTGGATGAGAAGCAAGATCCAAGTGATACTTTAAGTGTTAAGGACGACTCCAATGGAAGAGAAGCTTCGAGTTCTCGCTCAACTAATGACAATGAATCTGAAGAAAGTCAAGACGAAGATGAAGATTCTAAGAAATTGGTAACAGTAAAGCGAGATGCAACAAAGAGAGTACTTATAAACAAAGCCCCACCGGTCTTAACTATTCATCTAAAGCGATTCAGCCAAGATCTGCGTGGTAGATTAAGTAAGTTAAACGGTCATGTAGCTTTTAAAGAGGTCATCGACCTTGGACAATATATGGATTCAAGGTATCATCTCTTCTCTTCTACATACCCATATTTTGATTTGTCTCTCAACTTTAAATCTCCATCATATGAAACCACTTCTTTGTTCTTTTGGTTATTTCAGGCGTAGTGGAGAAGACTCTCCCGTTTACAGACTGGCTGGATTGGTGGAGCATTCAGGGACAATGAGGGGAGGTCACTATGTGGCGTATGTTAGAGGAGGTCAAAGAGTTAAAGAGACTAATTCCTCCACTGTATGGTACAACGTAAGTGATGCACATGTTCGTCAGGTTTCACTGGAAAAGGTTATGAACTCGGAAGCATATATCTTGTTCTATGAAAGGATATGAAATGATTTGTTTCCATTATACTGAATAGACAAAGAAGAAAGTTTTGATCTTCTTCTCTACAGCTTATGCTGTGAAAGTTTTTGATGATCACATTAGATCATCAAATACCATTAATTTTGTTTTCATTATCATGTTTTGGAGTTGTTAAAATTCCATTAGATATATTACCAGAATCATGTCTGAAAAAAATTTGAGCGTCTCAACAGTGGTACTGTTACATTTTACATTTTCCAAATATTTATACAAAAGAGTTGGTTTTATAGTAAGGTTTAACATGTGATTCTATCTCTTGGTGCTGCTTCTCATAAAGTGCTACTTGAGGTTTGACAGTAACTTTTTCTTTTTGATGTAAAAAGTAAAAACGTTAACTTTAACTTAATTTCCATTTTTTGACAGTTCAATAATAAAAAAGGAAATAATAGTAGTGTTTCCATTTTTTGTGTAAGCCATTCTTTATAAATATACTCAAATCTCTTCTTGAAAAATCATATTTTCATTCTTTGATCCTAATGAAAATACTCTTTTTTTTTCTTGTTCTAAGTGAATGAGTGAATCCGATTCGAACCCATACCAACGCCACTTGAGGGAGGCGAGTCTCGTATTTGATTAATCGAGAACGATTTCACCATCTCTGAAGTATCTTGTACGGATATGTCTGTCTTGGCCAATCGGTGGATTCTCTTGGCCGCAGTGAAGGAGATTACGATGACAGTGGAAGATTACAACGAGAAAGAAGAGAATAACACAGTTAGGTTTTGGTGTTTCGATTGTCCAGATCACCAGAGTAACGATAACAAGATTCGTTTGATATTTTCATTTTTCAATTCTCAGATTTATCTAACTAATAAGAAATTAGGTTTTGGTGTTTCTAATAAAATCCTACTTTTCCGGCGAATATTTTTATTTTGCAAAGAACAGGTTGAATAATATGGACGCTACGATTAAAATTAGTGTGATCCCAAAACCAAACCGTTGCTTGCATGCCAAAGCTTAATCGATGAAAATCAATTTAGTTCAAAAGTTATAACCGGAAACAATTCGGGACAATTGAACCGGTCCTATGTCTTAGACGAACTGACTTTTAACCTTTAAAGGGAAAGACAATTGAGGCTGTGAGTGAAACCAAGTCCGGAGAGATTTTAGCCATGGCAGGAGTATCGCTCCAGTGTGGCGATTGTGGTGCGTTGCTGAAGTCCGTCGACGAGGCTCAGGAGCACGCTGAGATCACTTCACACTCCAATTTTGCCGAGTCTACGGAGGCGGTGCTCAATCTCGTCTGCACTACTTGCAGCAAACCTTGTCGCTCTAAAACCGTATGGATCTTCGAATTTCATCACTCCATTTGTTTTTTTCTTAATGAATTTAGAAGTTGACTTTTGTTAAGGATGATTTCAGATCTTCTTGGGGTTTTCTATCTTACGGAATTTAATTTCGATGCTATTTCATTCTTGAAACGGTTTTGAGTCTACGATCTCGATTTGATACGGCTCTTTGAACCTTTTAATGGTTCTGTGGTTTCAAGTTTATGGGTTTTGACTTGAATTTTTGATTGAATGAAATTGAGTCTCTTTTTTTTGTGTTTCCATCTGATTTTGTTGTAGTTAGAGCGTGAAGTTGAAAGTTTTTTCGTCCTTTTGGGATCTCTGCTGCTCTATTCGTCTTCTTTGTCTGGTTGAACTAATGTAGTTTGGCGCTTTTACCAGAGTTCCTTCGTTTGATTGCTTGTCAAGTTTTGTTTTTTCACAATTTTGTTATAGTTTTATGACTACTGTACTGAGGTGCGTTAAGAATCTTAAGATCAGTGAACTGTATTCTACTGTGTCCATAAACTGGAAATAAACTTATGCTA
Organism: Leavenworthia alabamica; assembly: GCA_000411055.1. NCBI lineage: Eukaryota > Viridiplantae > Streptophyta > Magnoliopsida > Brassicales > Brassicaceae > Leavenworthia > Leavenworthia alabamica. The sequence goes on from KE158110.1 coordinate 86,470, forward strand.
TACTATTTCTTATTGCTTTTCTTATTCTTATACTATGTGAAGGAAAGTGATTTGCACACGAAAAGAACAGGGCATACTGAGTTTGTAGATAAGACACTGGAGACTGTAAAACCCATCAGCTTGGAAGCTCCTAAGGTTGCCATGGATATGGATAAACCCAATGATTCTAGTGGCAGTGGAGATGCTGCTGAAGGTACTGTGCTGGGTTGGTATTCTATTTCAAATCTTTCTTCTTTTCTCTGACCTTCACTCACTAACTGGTAGTACTATGTTCACACATATATGTATGTATTGGATGAGTTTCCGAATGTGACTTCATTGTTCTTTCTTACGGTCTATCTGCAGAGATGGTTGTTCCAGACGTTGACAAAAACATTCTCGAGGAACTTGAAGCAATGGGCTTCCCTAAAGCTCGTGCTACCCGAGCACTCCACTACTCTGGTAAAACTCTAGAATGTCGTGTTCTTCTCTTTTTCTGTTTTGGTTGTGGGCTCCTGTTATAATCTTTGGTAACCCTTACTCCCTGTAGTTATCATATCCTGTAAAATGTACACATGCTTATGGATTAGCTTATGGATCTGAGTGCTTTGCTTTGTAGATATTTGTTTTAGCTTTTCCGTTTGATGTCCTTTTTCCATGTTCATTTTGTCATATAAATTGTGAGGTCATGTAACACAATGATATGCTTCTTTTTTTCTGTTTTCCTCTATCTTTTTTTTTTAGTTCAAAACTGTTTTCCTCTATCTTAATCTTTGTTCTGATGTCAATTTGTACAATACTACAATTGAGTATGGTAAATCATCTCAATCTTGAAGTTCTCTATCTTAACCTTCTTTGTTTCATGTTCTATAACATAATTTGAATATCATTCCTTTAGGTAATGCCAGTCTCGAGGCTGCAGTTAATTGGGTGGTGGAGCATGAGAATGATCCTGACGTAGATGAAATGCCAAAGGTGTGCCTCTTGCTAAAAGTTTATCTTTAGCATAATGTGTGTTCTGAATTGTTTTTCTTCTTGATAATTACACTACAAATCTTGGTGTTTAGTTCTTGTCACAACATGAAGAGTGTTGCCTTTTGATGGATATGACAATTCTTAGGTCAAAATGTCTGTTTATTTTGTTAATCAACAATCTTATATCATGTTGTATATATTAGGCTTGTATGTGGTCTTAAAATTACTTCATAGAGCTTGACTTACTGTAATGAACATGTTGTTGAGTGTATTTGCCTAGGTACCTGCCAACCCGAATATTGGGCCTGCTAAACCTGCTCTTACACCAGAAGAAGTGAAGATAAAAGCCCAAGAATTAAGGTTCTATGAGTATTTTTGCTTTATGTCCATGTTCATTATCTTCTGTAGTGTGCACCAATGGCATTACATTATTATCATCCATAACCTTGCCTTTTTATTCTTGTTTCAGCTAATAGCATGAATAATGTCTACACTACCGTCAAATTCTTATTAAAATCTATTTTAAAGTCGGATTATAGATTCCTCACTTTTTGTTGTTCCACATCTTAGGGAACGTGCACGGAAGAAGAAAGAAGAGGAAGAAAAACGGATGGAACGTGAAAGAGAGAAGGTTTTCTGTCTGAACCCTTCTATAATGTGTCATCTAAAATAACTTAATCTTATGATGACTTGATGATACAACCATATTTGTTTTCTTTCAAATTAAGTTTTGCTCTATACTCCTGAATTGGCATGCATTGATGTACGCTCCACTAGCTGTAATTGATGTGTGCACGTATCTAAAGTACTGTGCTTGTAGAATGTGTTAGATACTTACTGTGCCATGGCTGAAACTGTAAGCACTTTTTTGTTATCATGTTTTAACATGTTAGTATTTGGTTCAGGAGCGAATTAGGATCGGCAAGGAACTCTTAGAAGCAAAGCGGATGGAAGAAGAAAATGAAAGAAAACGGTTGGTTTTTGAGGTTATATTGTCTGGCTTGTCGATTTCTTCTTTTTTATTTGTTTTATTTATTAAAGTGACTACGTATTGGTCGTGTGTTTCAGTATAATGTTTTTGCGTAAAGCCGAGAAAGAAGAAGAAAAACGAGCTAGGGAAAAGATCCGTCAAAAACTTGAAGAAGACAAAGTATCTTTGAAACCATAGATTTTCGTACCTGTTGCATTACATTTGTTTCTCAACAAAAGCCTTGACAACTCATATTTTCATTTTAACAGGCTGAAAGAAGGCGGAAACTTGGATTGCCTCCGGAAGATCCTACAACTGCAACTGCAAAACCCTCAGTGCCAGTTATGGAGGAGAAGAAGGTAAACAAAACAGTTTTCAAAAGCAAGTTTCACTGGTCTCTTAGTAATTGGTATGTGCTTTTCTTATAAAGAGTAAAGACAAAAAAAATTTGCAGGTTACATTGCCTATTAGACCTGCCACAAAGACTGAACAAATGAGAGAATGCTTGAGGTCCCTGAAGCAAACCCACAAGGTAAAATATATTCAACATATATTAAACCAACACGTTTCAAGCAACAATAAGGCCCACCTTAGTCTTGTCGATCCAGACAGTTAGCTTTTGGAAATCGAGGGAAAAGGTTCTGAGAAATTTAGTTGAAATGGTTAGAGGATCATTAAAAGATTGATTAAACAGGAATTTTACTTGTTGCTGTTTCAGGAGGATGATGCTAAAGTGAAGAGAGCATTTCAGACTCTACTGACTTACATGGGAAATGTCGCTAAGAATCCAGATGAGGAGAAATTCAGAAAAATTAGACTCACCAACCAAACATTTCAGGTAAACAATTTGCCAAAATTATGTGCATCTAGTTTTTTAGTCGGGTAAACAAATTAGATCAAAGTATGTACACACTACACAATGATAATATATTCATGGTTGTTGGGATGAAAATATAAACAGGATAGGGTTGGTTCACTGAGAGGAGGCATAGAGTTCATGGAGCTATGTGGGTTCGAGAAAATAGAAGGAGGAGAGTTCTTGTTCTTACCAAGAGACAAAATCGATACAGCAATTCTCAACTCAGCTGGAACAGAGCTTAATTCCGCCATTAACAACCCTTTCTTTGGAGTTCTTTAAATAGTCTGCATCCTCTTCTTCACTTTGGTATTTTGTCAAACTATGAAACTGTATTAGAAAATTGAACATATTATTAATGACATTCTTTTTTGTTGTCATAATAAGTGAAAATTTGGAGTTCAAAACTTAAAGCTTTTCAGTTATTGTTTAAATCCATCTGGGCTCCCGTCGTCGTCTTGTTCACTTTGATCTCCTCTGAAGCGTTTAGAAGCTTACCCGGTTTGAAACGGTTAATGAAGATCGACCGTTACGGTTTAGTCCGGTTTAGTTAACTTGACACTGGACAGTACTATTTACAGATAGAGAAACCTTTGCACCGCGAAATCTGACATTAGCGTTTTGGGCGTTACAATGAAATCACTCCATGTTCTCTTTAAACCGAAGTCATCTCCCGCTAAAATATCTTTTCCGACCAGTCCTCATTCCTCGCCGGACGAGTCTCACTTCATATCTCTGATTCACGCCTGCAGAGACACCGTATGTCTCCGCCGTGTTCACGCCCAGATTCTCCGTGGCGGGGTCCTCAGTAGTCGTGTCGTTGCTCAGCTGGTTTCTAGCTCTTCGCTTCTCAGATCCCCGGATTATAGCCTCTCGATTTTCAAAAGTTTTGAAGAGAAGAATCTCTTTGTTTTCAATGCTTTGATCCGTGGTTTGACAGAAAATGCCCGTTTCGATTGTTCAGTTCGTCATTTTATTCTCATGTTGAGGCTTGGTTTGAGACCCGATCGGCTAACTTTTCCGTTTGTACTGAAGTCTAATTCTAAATTAGGGTTTAGATGGTTGGGTAGGGCTCTTCATGCCTCGACTTTGAAGAATTTTGTTGATTGTGATTCTTTCGTCAGGGTATCTTTGGTGGATATGTACGCCAAGATCGGACAATTAAAATATGCGTTCCAAGTGTTTGAAGAAAGTCCTGAAAGAATCAAGAAGGAGAGTATTTTGCTATGGAATGTTTTGATTAATGGGTATTGTCGAGCCAGCAATATGCAAATAGCTACAACACTTTTTAGGTCCATGCCAGAGAGAAATTCAGGATCTTGGAGTACTTTGCTCAAGGGTTATGTTGATTCCGGGGAGTTGAAAAGAGCAAAGCAGCTTTTTGAATTAATGCCAGAGAAAAATGTGGTTTCTTGGACGACTCTAATTAATGGTTTTTCTCATAATGGCGACTATGAAACTGCCATTTCAACGTATTTTGAGATGCTGGACAAGGGCTTCAAGCCTAGTGATTACACAGTTGTTTCTGTGCTTTCCGCATGTTCAAAATCGGGTGCTCTTGGATCAGGAATAAGAATTCATGGTTATATTTTGGACAATGGGATTAAACTGGATAGAGCTATAGGAACAGCTCTCATAGATATGTATGCAAAATGTGGAGAAGTTGACTGTGCGGCCAATGTGTTCAGTAATATGAACCATAAGGATATCCGTTCTTGGACTGCTATGATACAAGGTTGGGCGGTTCATGGACGCTTTCAACAGGCTATCCAATGTTTCCGACAAATGATGTATTCAGGTAAAAGTTTTGTCCAGTCTAAGAATGTAGCTTATTCTCATTTCTTTGTCCTTTGATTAATTGGGTGTAATTGCTCATTATTGTGGTATGCATGCAGGAGAAAAGCCAGACGAGGTTGTGTTTCTTGCGGTTCTAACTGCATGCTTGAAATCAGGCGAAGTAGACCTGGGACTTAATTTCTTCGATAGCATGAGGCTTGACTATGCGGTTGACCCCACGCTGAAACATTATGTGTTGGTCGTTGATCTGTTAGGTAGAGCAGGGAAGTTGAAAGAAGCACATGAGCTTATAGAAAATATGTCAATAAATCCTGATCTTACTACATGGGCTGCACTTTATCGTGCTTGCAAGTTACACAAGAGTAATAGAAGGATGGAAATTGTGTCGGCAAATCTTCTGGAATTGGATCCAGAACTTCGCGGTAGGTACATTTACTTAGACAAAACACATGCGGCTAATGGGAAGTATCAAAATATAGAGAACAGAAGATTACCTTTGCAGAAGAATATTGGATGGAGTTACATTGAATTGGACTGTCAATTGAACAAATTTGCAGCTGGTGATTATTCTCATAAGCAAGCTCAAGAGATACGTTTGAAGCTTGGAGAGATCATATTAGTTGCAACTGAAAGAGGATACATTCCAGGAGCTGATTGGTCGATTCATGACATTGAAGAAGAAGAGAAGGAAAATGTTACGGGAATCCATAGTGAGAAACTTGCTCTTACGCTTGGGCTTCTAAGAACTGCTCCTGGAACCGTGATAAGGATCGTTAAGAACCTTAGAATCTGTGGAGATTGTCATTCTTTAATGAAATATGTTAGTAAGATAAGCCAAAGAGAGGTTGTAGTGAGAAATCCAAGACAGTTCCATCATTTCAAAAATGGAAGTTGTTCATGTGGTGATTATTGGTGATATAGTTGATCCGGAGGTGCCTTCAGGTTCATCAACAACAATTATTGAAACCAAAAAGAAGATTGCGATGTTCAGTAACATCTCCCAGCCTCAGCTGCATCAAAGTTTTGTTTATTCTGGTGCTTTCCACAGTGGTCGGAAACAGAACAAACTCATGTTTTCTTTGGTCTTACTAGTCCATTTCAATGTTATTCTCTTTTGCAGCTTTTGCTTGGTTACTTGCCACCAGAACGTTCTCTTTGGTCAACTGAATTGAAACCAAAAAGAGCTCAATATAAGCACTATAAAGAAGAGCGTCTGACGAGTCCTGTAAGTTGATATTGCTCTTTTTACTTCTTTCCTTGGAGTTATTGTCAGTGCTGTTGCATGCTACGTCTATCTAAGTTTATTTCAAGTTATTTGGATCATCTTGTTGTGAAATATCAATCCTTGCTGTTTGTGAGCTTTTTTCTTGAAATGTGTGTGTACCTCTAAATAATTCTGTGGTAGTTAGTCAGAAAACACATGGAAAATGGTGAGTTCAAAGGGGTTTGATAATTATGAGTGGATGAGTGAAGGCCGATGCATGCTTCTCCGTTCCAGAATCACTGACAACGAGCATCTGGAATATATACTTCCAGGTACTATATCTTGCATCCTGGGGAGGTCTTTCATTATTTAAATCTTTTAGAAAGACCTCTCAGTGCATTTCTTAAGGAAAATATTAAAGGTATTCATGTTCAGTTTATTCACCAATTCCAACATCAACTACTTTATTAATGTAGAATACGGAGAGACCATAGAACAAATAGACAGAGATGTCAACTGTACACATCCAGACATACCCTTTTTCTCTGGTGAATAATCGTTTGCACGTTCTAATCAGGTAACCTTTTTGTGCTCTCATTTGAAAATTTTAACGTATTGTTGATTAATCAAAATCTATGAAGAATATATTGCTTGTATTTGCCAAGTTAAATCAAGGCATCATCAGATATTTTCAAGTTATGAACGAAATTTTGGAACCTATCTTTTATGTATTCTGTAATGACCATGATGAAGATAGTTCAGTAAGTAAACTCTGTTTATTTCTTTGATACCATTTAAACTACATTCACATGATAGGGTATATAATTTCAAGATAACAGTGCCAGTCTACCCTCAATATTTTCAAGATATTAAAACGGTTTCTACTCTATGCTAGATAAAAAAGGAACAGGCATTCTACTAATACGAATTGACATTTTTTTCCTTATTTTCTTAGAAGATTGGTCTTTATTCCTTAACTAACCTTGTTTATGGTCTTATCTCATGAGCTTAAATCATTTTCATATTAACTCTGTTCAAAATATGCAGTATCATGCTGAAGCAGATGTGTTCTTCTGCTTTGTTGAATTGATGAGTAATTTCGAGACTTCTACTGTCACCTCGAAAGTAAGTGGTTAGTTTTTTCTTTTTCTTCTCTATGTCTATGTTTACAAAATCAAAACCATATTTGTCATTCTTCTACTTTAGTCCTTTATAATCTGCTTTGCAGTTATCACGGAAGATAAATTCCAGTGATCCCTTCAGTTTACTTAGTATTGTTGTTCTCTACTAGTCTCTGAGATTAACATTGTATAGATTATATGGATAATTACAGTTGTATGCATTTAGGTGGATCACGCTCCTCCTTGTACAAGAGTTTAGTTTCTTTGACAGTCTTTACATATGGGATGCACTCTTGAGCGACCCACCCTGAAGGTCTTCAGGTAAGATTGACGTATAAATATATTAAATCTCTGTTTCAGCAATGCTAAACTCATTGAATATAATGTTTGGTTGATCTGGTAGTTGCAGGAAAGCTTAATGGGGATATGTTGTGCGATGTTGGTAGTGGTGAGGAGTAGGCTAATCTCGCTGGGGATTTCACATATAATATGAAGTTACTTCAACACTATCCAACTACAAACTTCAGGCATCTCTTCTTGTATGTAGCCAATAAACTTCGTTCCAAAATGTTTGACTCCTTTTGTGTTTTCTAACTTTTTGATCAAACCAGACTATTAGTTGCCCATTAATACAAGTACAAGGAAGATATGAGCGCTAAATTGCGTTTTGAGATTGTGAATTTTATACCTGGAGAAAAGATCCAACTAAACATGTTATAAAAAGAGTTTTTTTGGTCACATGAATAGAGAATAACTAAGCTATACATATTACTTCTTACGCATTTTCATTAACTTTACAGCCCAGTACAAGGATCTAAAAGGAACTAATTATAAGAGGCCCAACTTAATTTAACTAAACATTTAATCGCATGTTAGTGTATACGCTTCGCTGCAACAGGCTGTTGATGAACTCTGCTGTCACGTGTCCGGAAGCAATTCCCTTCACCTTTGACTGTACGGCTTTATCCACTGTGGGAGAAGATCGCAGCAGATTAGGTAGGCGATTACCGGCGTCCAATAAATCCGCTAAAATCCACCGCATTGCTGTCTGCACTTCATTTTTAAATTCAATAAACCGCACACGATTATTCAAATCGAAATTGTATTTGCATAAATTTTTATATCGTCTTAACTTATATCTCTGAATTTTAATTTTAATTGGTTCGAAAAGGAATTAAATTCTCACTATCTAGAGTACAGATATGGTCCAGACCGGTTTTGAGTTTTTTCATTATAAAAAGTCTCCTCACGCGCCCAGTTTATTAAATTTAGCAAAATCCGTAATTTCTGCAGTCAGTCCACAGATTTCGTGGAGGTGGCGTCGACGCGCTTAGTGTGCGAGTTGGTTAAGTTATTTGCATTTAGGAGTTCAACGCGCGTGACATTAGGATTACTTATTACTACCCATTGGGCTACAAGGAGCGTGACTGAAGGCCCACATTAATTCTTTTAAAATGCTATGTTAACCCAAAACCATTTGGTAATATATATAACCGTTTTTACGTAATACGAGTGAATAATTTCACCAAATTTTCTAAACTAGAATTTCCCATAGTAAAAGAGGTAGCAGTTAGCAACAGTTCTATTTACCAAAAATAGCCAACTTGGAAGACAGTTAATGAAATTAATATGCCTAAATGGTAAACAAAATGGCCTGAAAAGATTTAAAGAAACACGTAAAAAGAAGCTAACACAAGTACAAGTCGGAACCCAATGCAATAGATTAGGTGCTTGTTTCCAAGTTCAATACTAAAACTGTTACTTTGTTTATTTGACAAAAAAACAAATCATGGAGAAGCCTATTCAATGGTTGTGGCTTGCCCAGCAGGGGTGAGGGGTGCTGTTGAAGTTGGAGCATCGGTCAGAGACAGGACCTCAGGCTCATGCGGACGCAAGTCTCTGAGAAGGACAAACCCTGATTGAGCTGGCTTCACCGGGACGTATCTACTTTCCTCCATAAATTTTATGTATTTCTCCTGTGAAGGGATTACACGCGCCGGGTTCACTAGAATCTTATACGTTGCTTCTGGCTCAACCTTCTTTTCCACCGTTGTAGATGAGCTATCAACCTGATACAGGAAAACAAGATCAAGATGATTCATTATAACCACCGACTATAGCAGAAACTAAGTAATTTTGGATATGACAGTTTTTACCTGCATAGACTCTGCTTCCTTTTCATTTGACGTTGCTTTTCCTTTTCCAGCTTCACTTTCAGCACTAGCTTTCTGCTTTTTTTCTTTCTTAGCCCTAGCTATAGCTTTTGCTAAGATTGAGAGCACAGCAGTTGGTAATTTGGCAGCAGTGATGGCAGTAGCAAGCTTGGCTGGTTTTGGATACTCAAACAATGTTGGTTTTGCGTGCGACATGAATTCAAACTTTGGGACTTTAAGATCATAGTTCAAACCAATGAAGGCGGTTGGTGAGAGAGCCAAGCTTATGAAATGAATAAACGGGTGCCAATACCAAAACTGGCTGAAGACAGCAAGGCCAATGACCGCAGTAACTTTGTCATGTTTTGTCTTAGAGAGCAGTCTAATCGTCACATTCCTACCACCAGCATCAAGAATACCTGAAGCCAAAATTGCTCCCATCTTCCTCATTGTATCTTCTTTCTTGTCAATTATTATATTTTCCAGTTGACGCCTGCAAAAACAAAGGTCAAATTTTAGAGATATTAGGTTAAAAAAGAGTCATAAGTGGACTTTTCTCTGCCTCTTATTGTTGATAATATCAGAGCTTTCTTAACCTAAATGCTCCAACACGAGAGTCACTTGCTTCACTAATTTGAACCATCACCATGGCCATCGCAATCAAAGCACCTTGACAAACAAATTCAACCTTGTCTGATGTAAGTGGCTCCAACAACGATATCGCCTCACTCAGGCCAGTGCCTGCACAAGAGATGCCAACTGCAAGAGCTGCCCCATAACGGATATACGGATTGTATGACTCTGAATGAAGGGACACAATACGGGGAGTCTACAGGTAAAATATTGTGCAACCAGTTAATGAGTGTAAGCGAGTACGAGGCCTAAAAAGCCACTAACGAAACGGAATATCAAAATATAGTGTCAAAAGTTATTGAGAAAAAAAGAAAGAAAATGGAGTTACCTGCTCTGGATCAGACGATAAGACAAATCCAAGCGCAAGAACAGCAGTCTTCCTGACATCATCACTCGCATCAGACACGGCAAAGTTCAAAAGTTGGCGGATTGCTTTGTTGTTTGCGGTTCCACTGTAAGCCATTGCGAGTGCATACATTCCACCATAACGGATGAGTGGATCTTGATCTCTAGTCATTCGCTCAATTAATCTATCTGCTCTCCCTTCTCTACCATATAATGTGAGAGCTATTCCTAGAGCCAATCCCCTAAACACAATATCAGATGTTCGTTATTTAAACTTTTAAAAGAAATTGACATGCACCCGTCACATAACCAAAAATATCCAGTTACCTTATTGCCTTCTCATGCTGAGTCTCGTGAGCATAACCAAGCATCAAACTTGCCTTACTGGTTGCAGTTCCAACGAACAACAGACCCATGCTGATACCAGCAGCTTCACCAGAAATGGCACCGCCAGTGTAAAGTACGTTGTTGATATCATCATATATCTCTTCATCATCTGTTCCAAGAGCTGCCAAACCAAGACCTAAACAAGCTCCGTGTTGAATAACCTGCACCCATATTTTTCAAATGAAAACCAAGTCTAACACAAGACTATCTCTTATGGTGATGTAACAAAAGACGATCTTGAACAAAGATATAGAAAAGTCACCTCAACACTAGTTCTGCGTAAGCTATCACGAAGAAATTGTTTGATTCCCTCGCCATGGTTGGCATGAATAAGGCCAAGAGCATATAAAGCACCCCCTTCGGAATAAGGACTCCCACCATTACCTGCTCCTCCTTGTGGCAAGTATTGGGCCATCAGTGACCTTCCCTGTTGTAACTGGCCCCTATGAATAACACCTAATCCCGCTGTAGCACTAAACTTAGCCCAATTGGTAGCCCTGTTTAGCCAATCCTGCCAATTCACAAAATGAATGGAAAAGAAAAGAAGATTAAATAGTGTGCCACACAGTTAACGTTGACACAGGTAAATAAGTGATAAAGAGAGTAATTTTTTACCAAATTCGCCCTGAGAAATGTATCAACTGTCGTTCCAGCATGCATTATAGCATTAGCATATATTGTAGCACTGTGACATACACTGTCCCGATTCCCGACAGACTGTTTGATTGTCTCCAGGATCGACAGATCCGCTCTACAGACAGACAATGGCCATTTCTGAAACATATTACTATCTGGAAGAAACGATCTATAAACAAAAATCCTTTCAAGATATCAAAATTTAAAAGGAAAGCAAACTGCCTTACTTGTTATGGCTGTAAAGAAACTGGAGGGTCAACTGAATTGACGTCTCTCCAGATAAAATTCCCTTAACCTTTGTTAACTTCCCAGCGTACACAGCGTCAGCAGGATCGGTTTCATGCCCAACTGTCTGAGATGGAGTTTCATCTGTCATCTGGAAATCCCCTGCAGTGTTATCAGTTTGCACAGTAGAGGTTTCAATAACTTGAACTGTTTCTACAGGACGGGTCTTGGGAGCTGGAAGCCAGTCTCTAACACTCAAGAGAAATGCCTGATGCTCGTTCTCTACAAGATCGAAAGCAATTTGCAATGCCAACAGAGCATCATCCTTGCTCTCCGAACGAAGAAGCTTCTCCAAAATGCGTGCAACATCTACCGGTTCATCCAAAAACATAAGGCATTGACAAAAGTTCAAATAATCAGGAGAAGCCAGCTTCTGGTAAACATTGACAAGTAACCGCAGAACCTGCAAGAATCAAATAAAGTAAGGATGTTATCGTTTACAAATCAACTGTAAATAAAATCACTAGAAAAGTAAGACAATTGATGCTATGAATTATAACTAAACTTGAGAACAGTATGGGGTCTACATGACCATAATCTTTGGCAAGGTAATATGAGAGAAGATGTATTCTAATCATAGTATCAGAAACATATTAACTCTACTAAATTTCTGTGACCACCAGACGCACCTTATGTCTATATTCTCTACGGTTAACAAAAGTGTGGGAGACATTGATGCAGTATGATAAAGTTTCCTGCACATTTTCGCTCTTCGTGATCGCTTCCTCCAACTTATCCAATCTACGGCATTCTATAGCAATGCCCATGGCTTGTTTATACTTTCCATCAGTGATACATCTGCAAAACAGAAAATCATGCAAGGACAATTGAATAAATAAAAGACAAACAAAAAGTATTTAAACTGGGCATCCCATACTTGTCTAGCATTTGTTCAACAATGTCCTCCAATCTCGGGTCAATTTCCACCCTCTCATTTGACTTGACTACCTTTGATCTGAGAATAACATACTCATCTATTGCTTTGGCTGAAAACAAAATCCAGAAGCATCATTCCACTCATAAATTATTAACAGTCAGAACACTATCAGCAATCTTATCATGTGTATAATCTTTACCTGAAACAATCTTATTATGTGTGTGCGTAATTTCTTTCTCGAGAAAATATGCGGTTCATAATATCTGGGAAGGAAAAAAAGGAGAGGATAGCAACAAGCTTAAGAATCCTTACCTAGAAGAGCATGAACATAATCAGAATCCTCTGACACATCAAATAAGAATCCAGCTCCGAGGGCGTAGGACAATGAAGCTTTAAGCTCACACAAGTAATAGAAAACCTGAGACAGGATTCAAAAATCATCATCAGTATGGAAATCTCATAATACAATACCATCACATAATAAGAATAACGTCAAGATAAGTTCTGAACGTGAAACACAATTCATTCATATAACAAACAGTGGTCCTTCCTCTAAGAACCAAAGCTAAATTGTTACCTTAGAGATTACCAATGCTGCAAGCTGTCTTATAGGCTGATCGAAATCATCATCTTCATATAAATACTCTCTAAAGAAACAAAATAAAAATGTCTATTAGCCATCAATGTACAATCTTTAGCTCGTAGTATTATCAGAAAAAAAATACAGTCATGAGCATAATTACCATGTTCAATATTCAAGAAGAACTCACTCTGTGTGACACAAAACAACTGTCTCCTTAACTCATAATAATCTATACAATTCACTGCAGAAAATCTCTAAATATAGTAATTTTTTCCTAACCTAAACTTTTCCTTTCCCTTTCCCAAACATCAAATCTGAATCGAGCACATAATTTGGAATTCTATGCCCTAATCAAAAACAATAACTTAAAAACTTGCAAAATCCAATAAGAAAGACTAGGAAACAAGAAAGCCTTAAGTAAGGGGGAAAAACGTCGAGAGAAAATACAAGAGTGGGATACTATTGGAGATCTCAGGCCAAAATTGGTGAATCAATATGTTTAGATCTGAGAGCGCTTTAAGTATCAATGAAGGATGGGTTTCGTTGAGCATTGCCAGTACACTGCTAGCCGAACTAATCATCGCCGTCTCCATTTGACAAAGCAGGGAACCCTAATCGGAATCTAAAAATCCTACCGGAAGAGAAGAAGTACCAAGCAAACGGAGGAGCAAGAATCTGTTGATCTTCGACGAAGCTCAACACAACAGATTTGAGAAAAGTAGTTTCAATTTTCACAAGTCGAGAGACTGAGTTTAAGAGGGAAATACGAAAAAGTTCTCAACTTATTGAGAGGAACTTTCCCATAATTAAGGAATGCTCCCAACTTAATATTATTATTGTATGTTTACCCCTAACCTTTAATATATTTCATTATAGGTCCCTATGGTTTCAATTTTTACAAGAAGGGTCCTGAATGAATTTCGACGTATAGTGTCTTTGAAAAAAGAAAAGACTATATTTATTCGTTTGGAAGTAAGCATATGAGTTTCTGGTTTGGAAGTAAGCATATGAGTTGCATCATTGATTGATGACACCTAAAAAGCTAATAGCACACAAAATAAATGAAATCACATTTTAGTGTTTACATACTTACATATTCCATAAATCGACATGGCCTCTCCTCAAAAGATAAAGCGAACAAATTTGAATGTGTGTTCAGCATAATTCAACAAAACTGTATATAATAATTGGTGTCATAAGTTCCCCAATTCTTCAGCTATATTTACATCATATTTTCTCTTTTTGTGTTGGATGAGATCAATAAGGCAGTTGGGCAGACAATGAATATATCAAAAGAAAAAATGTCAAAAGACAGATGAAACATCATTTAACTGTTAGACCGGGTAGATTTTGGTTATATCCATACTGGTTATTTGCCATAACCGAAGAAAATTGGAGGTGTCTGTTATACCAAGTAAACCAAGTGATCCGGTTTATTTTGACTACGTACAATGTACATTGACGAAAAGTGCTATCACGACCCCTCACTATAAGTCTATAAATACTATTCATTTTTCATATATAAATCATACTCTTTGAATAGTTTCAAATATTAACCTATAAACACTTCAAAATTTATACTTAATAATGGGTTTAATTTCCCGCAAAGTGTGTGTGTTTGTTTTGGTATTTGCTATGGCCACAGGCTTTACAATGGGAGAAACAGAGTTTAGTGATGACAAGCACTTGTTTCCTCACCCTCGACCATTCCTCCACAAAGGTGGCATCTACAAGAAGGGCTTTAAGAAAGGCTTTGGCGGCGTAGGTGGTGGAGGCGGCTTTGGAGGAGGTGGTGGTTGGATTGGAGGCAGTATAGGAGGCTTTGGTGGAGGAATAGGCGGTGGATTTGGTGGTGGTTCTGGTGGCGGAGGTGGAGGTNNTAAAGATATTGGTGGTAGCTCCGGTAAAGAAGTTGGGGTTGGAATCCCTGGAGGAATAGGTGGTGGCTCCGGTAAAGAAGTTGGAGTTGGGATCCCTGGAGGAATCGGTGGTGGATCCGGTAAAGAAGTTGGCAGTGGAATCCCTGGAGGAATCAGTGGTAGCTCCGGTAAAGAAGTTGGCGGTGGAAACCCTGGAGGAATCGGCGGAGGAGGTAACTAAGAGATTTGTTATACCGTTATGTTCATGTATGTTGTTATTTAAGAAAACTAATATATCAAAAGTTAAAAATGTAATAATAACAGAAATGTATCTCGTTCCTCTGTAGTTTGAGTCAACTGTATGTCGTTTTCCCTTTGAAATTATTACTTCATTTAAAAACAAAGCGTATATTCTCCTCCAAAAAATACAAAGTAATAAAAGAATTTTAAAAAAGGTACACATAACAGCACTCCAAAGTCCATACAATGGAGCCTTGTGCATTTAAGTGGAAAGAATAAAGACCTGTCGTTTTTAATCTATTATACGAACAGTTCTTACCTATAAATATTTAAAACCCCAACAAAATAATCACAAACAAGTTACATTCTCGGGCCTAAACGGTAGTGAAATAATCAAAGGAGAATGAGACAAGGTTTTACAGCAACATGATTCCAGAGAGAATGATTCCCAGATCCACCGGTTTGGAATGGTATATTGGTAAAAGCCTCCGGTTAATTTCATTCAAACCTTGTTTTATGTAACAGAGGATTTGCAAACTGGGCATGATTTATTCCGTCGTAGCCATGGATCAATGCACTGCAAAATACATAAACATTTCGAATTTTCTAAATCTTAATAAGAGTTTTAATTTGAATCAGTAAAGATCCTTACATCTTTATGGAATTTATGTAAACACGGAAGATGACGTATGGTGTCTCCGATCGTCGGTGTGTCCAGACAAATAACACAAGTTTCTTGAAAACTATCAGTCTACAAATTAGACATTATTACCAAAGAGAAAGCTTTAGTAACAACATGTCGATGCGACAGCAAATAAAAATGGATTTAAAAGTGAAGCTTAAACTTACTTGAACTGTGGACTCTGGCAAGTTGTTAATGCGATGAGTTGAAGCACCACCATGTCTATGGTTATTTTCATCAAGAGCTAGCAGCAATTCATAATCATCTCTGCATCAAAAAATATGTTAAAAGATCATGCTTCACATATTAAAGGATCATGAGAAATATATATATATCAAAAAGATACCATACTCGGTAAAGTCACGATCAATATGAAGAAGATTACTATTGGTAATGGAGTGTTCTAAAGCATTCTCTAGTCCCTCTAGAAAATTTAATCTCTGTGACATTAAAAAAGGATAAGAATTATTAGCTCTAGTTTTACGCTACTTAAATAAACATCAGCAACATTCTGGATATAAACATAGTTAAGAAAGTACCGATTCGACTCCCAAATGATTTGAAAAACTAATATTCATAGCTCTCTGAAGTGAAGCAGGGGCACGGCCTAAACGATGACCTCGACCCCGTGCTGGTGCTGGTGCTCTTAGAGAAGCACGAGCCTGTGGAGGATTCAGTCGCCTCCTTGAAGACAGTTGTTGCAGTCGTGCTTCCAGGCGACTTCTCCCACCTCGGTTTGCTGCATTCTGTACATAAAATCCATCGCCATTAAGATACCGAAAAGATGATCCTAAGGTCATGTTCTCTTTAAGTGCAAGTTTAAGAAAAAAAACACATTCAAGTTTGGTAATGATTAATCTCACATATGAAAAAAAGAAAATTGGAAGAACCTGTTATAAAAAGACATTAACACAAGAAAGTATTCATGACTTACGGTATTATAGCTTCGGGTATTACGAGTCAAAGCATGACTAGAAGAAGCACGAGACGAATTCTCTTCTTGTTCCAGCAACCTGGCTATGTTTTCATCGATCTGTAGACCATTAGAAACCTTGATTAATAAAACAATAGAAAACATAGAGGGATATCTAAGAAATAAAAAGTAAGACTCGAAAAGTACCTGCTCATCTCTAATCATCGTCGATTCTTGATACAACTGTTCTTGCAGTTCACGGGCCAATATCTCATCTGCTTCTATCTGTCTAATATTCACATCAGATACATTGTTTTCAACATGTCTAGGACCCCGAGTGACCTGTACTTCAGGAGATGAATCTTCAATTTTCAACACTTGCCTGTTGTGCCTTTGAAGATTCTGAGTTCTTGGTGGCCTTGAACCAGATGGTTCCCCAGAAGATCCAATAACAGTAACTTCTAGCTCATTTGAAGCCCTTGAAGTAGTATATCCAATTTTCCGCCGTCTTTGTTGTCTAGATTCTCTCTCAACAGCACCAGTTTCATGCATGTCAAGTCTGGAAACAGAACTACAAATTCCACGTGCATCACTCTCCTCCCTCTGATTCATTTTGTGGTCCATATTTGATTTCTGACTGCGCGTACTAACCCAGCCCTCTGAGCCATCTCTACTCGCCACCCTATTTGCATTAACACAAAAAAAAACACAAACCTTTTTAGTACCAATCATCATTTTGTTATCCATTCAAACATCAAACGAAAGATGATAACAAACAAATATAACCTGCTACTTGAAATTTCCGGTCTTTTTCCTCTAGCTTTTCCGTGAATGTCATTTTCAGAAACAATCTCTCTTATGCCAATCGAAGATGCAGTTTCAGGAGCAATTTCCTGTTCAACACCAACTGTGTTCTTGGAATTGGTATCCAAACTTTGTCTAGCTCTAGCTGCTATTCCATGTGGAGAAATACAACCATGTCTTACCAACCTTTTAGTGCCTCTGTTCTGTTTTCTGTCACTTGAAAGGTTAATTGTTTCTGTATTAGAAACAGAGCCAGAATCTACTTTTTCTTTACCCTTATTACTATTACCAGGTATCATAAAAGAGTGATGATCACCACCTTGTAAAGGAGAACAACCATTACTTATGTGTAATTCTCTTAAATCTTCAGATGGTATACATCTCGATGCAGTCCCATGAGCATGTCCATGACATTGATTTAGATTTAAAACCGGATGTCTCTCTACACGAGCAGCGCAAGGATCATTGGAGATAGATTTCCCTTTATCCTTCTCAACCGCTAATCTCCTAAACAAAGCATTGCTTCTAGAACCACGGGAGCGATGACCATTCTCGGTTTGTGTATCAGAATGTTCCCGGTTCTCACAAATTTCAGAGACTGGTCTGGTTCTACCGTTAAGATAATTTACTGGTGCTTCTGGAGAATGTGGTCGTCTCTTAACCTCTCGGCTTATAGAACTGCGTCGTACTGGCCTATCTGGAGTATCAGGTATGGTAATCACCATGTCAATGTCAGTGTTCTCCATCCTGAAGAAAAAACACAATGCTCACTCACATCATTTTGTATTTTAGCAATGAATTTTTCTGATTAAGGAGATGTGAATTTGTGTTTTAAGACTTTTCAAAATATAAACCTCAGATTATACATCAAAAACTCATAAAAATGGCAACGAAACTAATCAACTAGAGAAAATTTGAAGATATTATAGATAAACCAACACGAACAAAAAAATCTTCCCGAGAAAAAATTATTGTAGAATCCAAATCTATAGCATTTCAAATATAAAAATGTAAGGATAAATTACCAGATTGAATCTGATTCCAAAGTGCGAATCGAAACCCTAATTGTTCGATGAGAAGCAATAGCATCGATCAATCTATCTCGTCTTTCAGGTGGACAACGATTGGACCTCAGATGATTCCGGGTCGGGTATGGGCTAATTGGGCCGGGTTCTGGATGTCAAATAACTAACGGTGACATAGACAACTAAACTGGGCCAATGTGCAATGTATTGGGCTTTTAATTTAGACAAGTCCGGAAATAGAGATTGCATATATTGGCAACCTTAGCTACCGACTTAATTTGCGCCATGCTTTCCAATTTTATAGTCAAAATTTTATCAATTTCGATTTTAAAAATTCTTAATTCTTTTCACATAAAATTAATAAAAGAGGATGAGTTAGTATTTTATAAATTTAGTTTTTAAATAATTATATTTAGTAGTTTTATTTTATTTACATTCACCGAAATATTGTCGACAAATCACAAGACCGTATCTGAGCTAAGGATGGTGAAGCAACCGCTTAGGATCCCCGTTTTTTTTTTGAACTTGCGTTTAGAAAATTTTCGATTAAAAAAAATATTCTATATAACAAGAGCTCTCATTTTTAGTTTCGCTTAGGGCCCCCGAAATCTCAAATTCGGCCCTGACAAATCATATATTTGCTAATTCGCTAATTAATTTTCCAAATAAAAATTATAATTTAAACGCGTTGAACGCACTCATCGTCACGTAAGTTTGACAAATATGTGACAACGTACTTATTTGGATCTTTAACAACAACAACAAAGAAAGGAAACGTACTACTTTGGGATTTGTTTAAATAAACGAAAATTAAGAAACCTTAGTACATAATTATCATTTATTGGTATAATCAACTCACCAATTGCTTCAAACCCAATTATTTTGGCGGTTTCTCTATGAATCATTCGAGGAAATATCCCTTTTTTTGCTTCAATTTGGTCTTTTCTGTTTCCATTAAAAATCATATTTGGTAAGAAAAAAAAACAAATTAACGATTTTGTAGTCATTAGTTTACTCTATTTTATGGTAAATTTTATTTTGTAAAAAATCTGAGTATTATTTATTCATTTATAATTTCTCTATTTTATGTTTTTTTAACGGTTATTATATCTCATATAAGCTCTTTTCAGATTCTATGTAAAGCTTCCCGACCGGACTTTGAACTTTTCCATTAGAGAGACAGACAAAGGAACCGTGTCCATCTACGGTTCCTCTGCCTGTAAATTATTCCTTTCTTTCTACTTTACATCATCTCTCTTTCTATAGATCTCTTCTTCTTTCCACTAAAAACTCTTCTCGGGTGGGTTTCCCTCGATCTGGGTCGGATCTGATTCCTCGGAAGCAACGAATTTCGAGTCTCCTTTTAGTTTTAGCGTTCGGTGAAAGACGAGAATCATTTTCAAGAGGAGGAAAATAGATATATTTCTTCTTACTAGTTGATTAGCTTCGAATTCGTGCTTGGTCCTGTCTTCTTCTTGATCTTGGGTATAGAAAACAAAAAAAAAGTTTCCTTTTTTGGTAAATTATTTCAGGGCTTGAACTCTGTTTAGGAGTTCAAATTTCAACTTGTTTTCGAGTTTTCAGTAGTTGAATTTGGGATTAATAGTGTTTTATATCTATTCAAAGTTGTCGGCACATTTGGAGATTTTGGGTTTTTCTCAAATTTTTCAGCTTTGTTTGGCTCGATTCTGATATTGGAGTTCTGTAATTAGGTTTATGAATTGGTTAACTTTACTTGTGTTTCCCAGTTGAAAGGGTTTTAGGTAGAAGATGATGGGACTTTAGTTGGGGTTCTCCTTGTTGTTTGTTATATACACTGTTGAGATATGGCAAACACTATTGATATATCCAAGTATGGTCATAGTCCTGTTCATCAAGCTGTGGTCACCAAAGATTACACTGGACTCAAGAAACTATTATCTGCTCTTCCTAAGATGCGTGATCCATCTGAAGTTAAAAACGAAGCAGCTTCTGTAGCTGAAGAGACAAAAGCTGATTCAATTGCAGCTGTTATAGATAGACGTGATGTTATTAACCGAGACACAGCTCTTCATTTAGCTGTAAAACTCGGTGATGAGACCTCTGCTGAGATGCTTATGGCTGCAGGTGCTGATTGGAGCTTGCAGAACGAACATGGATGGAGTGCTTTACAAGAAGCTATTTGTGGTAGAGAAGAGAGAATTGCTATGATTATAGTAAGACATTATCAGCCTCTTGCTTGGGCTAAATGGTGTAGGAGGTTGCCTCGGCTTGTGGCTACAATGCATAGAATGAGAGATTTCTACATGGAGATCACTTTCCATTTTGAGAGTTCTGTTATACCTTTCATTTCTAGAGTTGCGCCTTCGGATACTTATAAAATTTGGAAAAGAGGTGCAAATCTTAGAGCTGATATGACATTGGCTGGGTTTGATGGTTTTAGGATTCAAAGATCTGATCAGACTATACTTTTTCTTGGAGATGGGTCAGAGGATGGTAAAGTTCCATCTGGTTCTTTACTTATGATATCACATAAGGATAAAGAGATTATGAATGCTTTAGATGGTGCTGGTGCTCCAGCTTCAGAAGAAGAAGTTCGTCAAGAAGTGGCTGCTATGTCGAAAACAAGTATTTTCAGACCTGGGATAGATGTTACACAAGCTGTTCTCTTCCCTCAATTAACATGGAGGCGTCAAGAGAAGATTGAAATGGTTGGGCAATGGAAAGCAAAGGTGTATGATATGCATAATGTAGTAGTTAGTATAAAATCAAGAAGAGTTCCGGGTGCAATGACCGATGAGGAGCTTTTCTCAAATACTAATCAAGAAAACGATACAGAAAGCGAGGATCTTGGAGATATCTTGACAGAAGATGAGAAGAAGCAACTAGAGTTGGCATTTAAGTTGGATTCACCAGAAGAATCTTCAAACAGTGAGAGCTCTAGGATTCCTCAGAAGCATAGTAGTAGTTCTTTGGAAGAATCTTCAAACAGTGAGAGCTCTAGGATTCCTCAGAAGCATAGTAATAGTTCTTTCGAGGATAGAGAGATTCCAGTAACAGATGGAAACGGGTATTGTAAACAAGAGAAGAAAGGATGGTTCAGTGGATGGAGGAAACGAGATGAAGGACACAAACTAAGTAGTATTCCTCCAAGAAGTTCGCTTAGTGTTGATGAGAAAGTAAGTGATCTTCTTGGAGATGATGATGATTCTCCATCTCATGGAGGAAGACAGATAAAACCTGGAAGACACTCAACAGTTGATACTTCATCAAAAGCTTCAACATCAGAAGGCAATGTAAGTAGTAAGCGAAAAGAAGGAAACAAAGAGAATGAATACAAGAAAGGGCTAAGACCAGTTCTTTGGCTTTCTGAGAGATTCCCATTACAAACAAAAGAACTTCTTCCATTGCTTGATATCCTTGCAAACAAAGTCAAAGCAATAAGGCGTTTGAGAGAGCTTATGACAACGAAGCTACCTTCAGGAACATTCCCAGTCAAGGTCAGTTTATAATAACATTATATGATCATCATCTTTTAGTCAAGTTTTTTTTAACTTATTTCATTTGTTTTTCTTAATTACAGGTTGCTATTCCAGTGATTCCTACGATTAGAGTACTTGTTACATTTACAAAGTTTGAAGAGCTAGAAGCTATTGAAGATGAGTTTGTTACACCACCATCAAGTCCAACTTCTTCTGTCAAAAACAGTCCTAGAGAGGAAACACTAACATCATCAAGCTCAACTTCATCATGGTTTCAGTGGATCAAAACACCAAGCCAACGTCCATCTACGAGCTCAGGAGGGTTTAATATTGGTAAAGCGGAAAATGATCAAGACCCATTTACAATTCCAAGAGGATATAATTGGATCACATCTGAAGAGAAGAAAAAGAAGATACAAGAGAAGAATAAAGCTAAGAAAGGCAAGTCATCTCAGAACAGCTTAAACAACACACACAAGTAAGAAGATCTTTGTATGTCTATGAAAACATTTAAAAAAAAAAAACTGAAATAGGAAAAAAATTAATTACATATATTGTTGTGAGGTTATATTTGCTTATGATTATTTCTTTGTTCTTTTGGCTTTTAATTGTTGGAGAGAAAATTTAGTATTTTTACACAATAATAGATTTTCGAAAAACTCTGTAAAGTAGAATCAACTCATTTCAGACACAACACTCAGAGAAGTAAAACAGAACTCAAAAGAATAAATAAGTTCGTAGGATTATACAGACGCCATAATGTTTTCACTTAGAATTACTTCATTATGGTGTTTCCATTAACTTAGAGTAGATATCATTTTTATTATTTTTCTCCGCTCTGTAATTTCGACCTTTTCAAACAAAGATGGCACACCTCAGTAACCCATAGATTAGTAATAGATATGATGATAAGATGCAGATGAGTCTTGAAAGGTCAAACATAATTGTTGTGTTACTGCAAACAAAACAAAAACTTGGAAAAATAAAACAAAAAATTAAGTACTGTAATTCGATATAGTTTAGCACATGTAGAGATATAATTTTTTACCAAATAAAATAAATATTGTTCGATTTTTATATTTATAAAAAAAACAATCAAAATCACCTGTAAAATGAACTACAAATATATCAGGTCAAATATATACTTCCAAAATTCAAATTGTATATCATAACATTTGATATGGTTATGGCCTTAGGGGTAGGTTAATTTGTTACGAGGATAAATAAAAACTATAGAATAATATAAAATATTATAAACAAAGACTTTTTTTGTTGGTCAAATAATTAAACAATAAAGACAAACAAAATTGGCTAAGTCGAAGTCGTTGGGGACGTATAAAGCACGTGGCGATATCTTATAGGTTATAAAAACGACCAGCCTGCGGTATTTAGGATCCAGTTGACGATAATGAACCAAGACGAGAACCCTTCTGTGTTCATTCTTCTTCCTCAATATAATTATTTCCTCTCAAAGAGATAACTGTGTTACCACTTTGAGGAGGTTTCTTCATTTAGAATTCAGATAAAAATATAGTTTAGGATGATGATGATGACTCAGACAAGAGTAGAGAGACAAGACTCGCCGGCGGCTTACAACGTTGTCCATAAGCTACCGCATGGAGACAGTCCTTATGTCCGAGCAAAGCATGTTCAGGTAAAGAATATAAAAAATTTGTAAGGAATTTTTAATATTGATTTGGCTGAGGAGACTAATTTACAAAAACTGGAAATGTTTTTGGTCAGTTAGTGGAGAAAGATGCAGAAGCAGCTATAGAGTTGTTTTGGATAGCCATTAAAGCAAGAGACAGAGTTGACAGTGCTCTAAAAGACATGGCTTTGTTAATGAAACAACAGAACAGAGCAGAAGAAGCCATTGAAGCTATTCATTCTTTTAGATATCTCTGTTCTAGACAAGCTCAAGAATCACTAGACAATGTCCTCATTGATCTTTATAAGGTAAATAAACATTGATCCATTTATAATTCATTCTCTCAGTCTCAGCTACTGTTTCATATATAGTAAAATTGACTTAATTGGGATTGAAATCTTTGAGTAGAAATGTGGGAGAATAGAAGAACAAGTTGAGCTATTGAAGCAAAAGCTTTGGATGATATATCAAGGAGAAGCATTTAATGGCAAGCCAACTAAAACTGCGAGGTCTCATGGCAAGAAGTTTCAGGTCACAGTCGAGAAGGAAACCTCAAGGCTCTTGGTAAAGATTGATCTCATTAGTCTTTCTTTAGTTTGATCAGATTTCTTGATACTGATGGGAATGAACTAATGTTGTGTTATAGGGAAACTTAGGATGGGCTTATATGCAACTGAGGGAGTATACAGCAGCTGAAACTGTGTACCGGAAAGCTCAAGTGATAGAGCCAGATGCAAACAAGGCTTGTAATTTATGCACATGTCTCATCAAGCAAGGGAAGTACGATGAGGCGAGGTCAATTCTCCTTCATGATGTACTAACAAAGAACAGAGAAGGGTATAGTGATCCGAAGTTGAAGACACGGGTTCAAGCGCTTTTGAGTGAGCTAGAGCCACAGCAAGAAGAAGATGTGTTTATGGATGAGGTTGCGGTTGTAGAAGGACTTGATGAGTTTGTAAAGGAATGGAGAAAGAGGCCTTATAGGACAAGAAGACTTCCGATTTTCGAAGAGATATTACCACTGAGAGATCAATTAGCTTGTTGATGATTCTCTGTGTTTGGACTGATGGTTTGAATACTGAATAGGAACTTTTTGGATAGAAGAATGTAGTGAACAGAGTTTACTTCTTGTAAGCTGTTTTTGGCGTCTGTAATGTTAGATACTGTAATGGATTGAGGAATAAAACACTGATGACTAGACTTGTAGATTACAATAGCATAAAAGAGCCTATTCTATATAACAAGTGATACAAAAAAGCTTAATCTGTCTGAGAAAAGAGGGATATAACTATACGGCAATGCTCTCTATTCAGATCTTACTAGTAATCCTATGGGGATGGAGTTTTAAGGACATTTGAAGCCAGGGCAAACAGTCAAAATTATGATGAGAATCAAAGCGAGAATGATGCCGAGGACTATAAGCTTTATCTTCATGTTGTCAAACCACATCTTTCTTTTCATCTTTGTTCCTTGTGTTCTAAAATCTTGAGCCTTGTACACATTCAGAAAAAGAAGAGCATGTTATCACTTGATAAGAGTGAGATGCTATCTCTATATGATGTATCAGAGAAGTAGGTTATATTAACCTGTGAACGAAGGTCCTCAGTTTTGTCTACTAATAGCTCAATTTTCTCACCACGATCAAGAACCTGCCACAGGAATGAATTGCAAGAAAACAAATTCAGCTTACAAAAGCAGATTTAAGAGAATCTGAATCTATAAAAACAATATGAGAATTAGAACCTTTTCAATGTTCTCCATCATAACACCTTTAACTTCAGTGACTTGAGCCTTAACTTTAGCAAGTTTGTTAATTTCTTCAGGATGATCAGCACAGTACTGCATGTGCTCCTTTAATTTAGAACTTCAATTACAACAATAATAAAAAAACACATCAACACTGATAAAATTGGAAACTTTTTGTTTAATTGGTTTTGTTAGAAAGCTTGAAATGTAACAAGTACCCAAATTCTCTATTCAAGCTGTTAGCTTTAGCAGTAGTAGCTTTACCAGAACCATATCTTTTGTAGAAATCTTCCTTAACTCTCTCCAAGAAAGCCATTGGTATTTGTCTCCCAGCAGATTCAACAGCAACAACACAATACGCTACATACGAGTCATAAGCATTCACATATGCATTGATCAAAAACATATATACATATATATATATATATATACACATACTGAAGCCATTCTCAGCGAGGTAATTGAAAGTGTGACCGTCGCAATTATATGTAAATTTATTGTTTGAAGATGGAAGTTTTTGAAGGCATTGAGAAGCTACGGAGGTGAAGTTTCCTTTGAATTCTGTATATTCGACGAGGATCACCGTACCACGAGACACGAAGCTGTAGATCAACGATTGTTGTCCCATTGTTCCTTGCAGAAGATGAAAAAACAAAACAAAAAACACAACAATCCGATCGAAGCAATGAGAGAGATTAGTAAACGATGTGATAATACACAAAGGAACGAAGGGTAGCGATGGAGAGGAGGAGGACGCAGAGATCGGAGAAGATAAACAAAATAATAACAAACGTTTAAATTTCATATATTAAATAAGAAATATTCAAATGCCATATTAATTATTTTAAATTTTAATTAAATTGTTTTTTTGGGATTATCCACATAAGTACATAACTGAGTGATGTCGGCCCATATTATCTATATCTAATTTGGGCTTTGGAGTTTATTAACAAGGTTCCATAACTTGTGCAGTCGACAGATAATGTTGCAACATTATATAACCTTTACTTGTATTCCAATTCACCAACCTTCTAACCACAAACCTAACTAACTACTCAAGGTTAAATTATTTGATGTTGAGTTTGACTGTTGATCAAATATGTGGTAATACGTTAAAATAATAATAATTAGTGGTTAGGGAAAAAAACAAAAGAGAATGGTTGTAGAAGTTGGAAATTTTGTTTATGTAATAAGATACTATGAGTCTTGATCGGTATGTAAAATACATTTTGATTGTCTACATTTCATGAAACTTTTGATGATTTTGAATAATTTAATTATTGGGAAAATAAAGAAATGCTGAAGAAACATATAGACTGACTCTGTCTTGCTTTTCGACTATTGATGGAGCTGAACATGTTCTATAACTGATAATTACGATTTTGCCATCCTCAGGGTACATTAGCTTTTTGGCCGGATCCGGGGCAATCAAATGGGTCCGAGATTTGATTTCCAGGTTTTGGAATTGTTTCCTAGTCCTTCAAATTCAAGGTTTTTTTTAATAATTATTTTACCCAATTTGACAACTAAATGACACCTTTACCCTTGACTCTTTTTTCTTCCCCTTTCCCATTTTAGTCCTAGCTTTGTTATTTGTTTAGTCTTCAGATCTGTCTTCTATAGTTTTATTTTTCTCTGATCGGACGGTCGATTAAATCGAAGATTTAGGGAAAGAGAAATGGCGCAACAATCGTTGATCTATAGTTTCGTTGCTCGTGGCACTGTGATCCTCGTCGAGTTCACTGATTTCAAAGGTAATTTCACTTCAATCGCTGCACAGTGTCTACAGAAGCTTCCCTCTTCGAACAACAAGTTTACCTATAACTGTGACGGTCACACCTTCAACTATCTCGTCGAAGATGGATTCAGTAAGTCATTAGGTTTTGATTTTATTCACACCATTCGATTTGTCTTTCTGGAACCAAGCTTTTTAGGGTTAGATCTATTCTTTTGAGTCTTACTTATATATATCAGCTTCTTATTAAATCTGATAATAAGAGATTAAATAGCCATATTGTTCTTGTTGTGTAGCTTATTGTGTTGTTGCGGTTGATTCTGCTGGAAGACAGATTCCAATGGCGTTTTTGGAAAGAGTAAAAGAGGATTTTAACAAGAGATATGGTGGTGGAAAGGCTGCAACTGCTCAAGCTAACAGCCTGAATAAAGAGTTTGGGTATTTTTTTATAACATTATCTAATTTTTCTCTTCCATAATTTTGGACTGATCTTTTTGTTTGTGTTACTCTGAAGCTCTAAACTTAAAGAGCATATGCAGTACTGCATGGATCATCCAGATGAGATTAGCAAACTTGCTAAGGTGAAAGCACAAGTGTCAGAAGTTAAGGGTGTTATGATGGAAAACATTGAAAAGGTTTGAATCCAAAGGACCTTCGTTACTATTTATTCAATGCATCACATCTCTTATGGGACATGTCGTGTTTATCAATATAACACTGTGTATTCATTTGCAGGTTCTTGATCGTGGTGAGAAAATTGAACTTTTGGTGGATAAAACCGAAAATCTTCGCTCACAGGTTAGACTCTTGTGCATTTATCTCCTATGTACATCTATATGTCTACATCCATCTCAAAGTACGTTTTGATTTTACAGATGTTTCATCTTATTATTTTATCTTGTATTTGATTAAAACTTAAAACTGGTATAGGCACAAGATTTCAGAACAACGGGAACACAGATGAGAAGAAAGATGTGGCTTCAGAACATGAAGATAAAACTCATAGTTCTCGCCATCATTATCGCACTAATCCTCATCATTGTGCTCTCAGTGTGTCATGGATTCAAGTGTTAAGACAAGAAAATTCAAAACCGTCTGAGATCTTTCACACTTGGTACATCGTACTTGCCTTGTCTTTTTTTATTGTTCAGTCCTCATTCTAATATTTTTACTTGAATTGGTTTTGTATAGATAGACCATATGTATGCTACAGTTTTGTTATAATTCGTGCATCTGATGACATTGATCTCTTGCGAACCAAGTCAGTATTTGACTAGAGATCTAAAACTATTAAATGATTTTGTGACTTTTATGGTGATGATGACAATAAATTGATTATTAATGACTTAAGATTAATAGACTACTTGACACTAGTGTCATATCTCACTTTTAATTTCCCGACCACCTCCGAGGCTGTTTTGGTTCAAACTCGGCCGCAACAGCTAGCCAGAAGGGTCATGAGATTTTGAAGGCCATAAGTTGGGTTTATTTGTTCAAATTCTACGGTCTGTAGACATAAATAAACAGTGCCATAGAGTTATATTTTGGGATATTAGATAGAATTGGGCTGAAAATATTATGGGTCAAAAAGCCCAACTTTAATATTATTCTGAGTGATCCCACAGCTTTCCCGCTAAACACTTTTCGTTCCCGCTTAATATTACACCAGATTCCTGCGATCTTCACTTGTGTGAGCCGCAGACTCATTCCAACTAATTTTCGAACGCATCGATCATATCAGAGAATGGATTTCGATATCCCACTGCCAGAAGAACTTGAGCTTCTCGAATCTAACTCTCATTTTTTTGACGAAGAAGAAGATGAGTACCTAAACTTCGAGGAGCCGCCATATCCATACCCAATCGACGGCCATGAAGACAACGAAGAAGAACGCGTCGCTCATAAGGATCGTCATATACGAAAACCGGAATCCGATGATATCAACGGTTGTAAACGACCCAGGAGTTTAATCTCCGATGATCCTATTGTCAATCTCGACCAAGTCTCACTAGCTTCTGAGAAGAGAAGTAAAATTGATCAAAATCGTGTTGAAATTGAAGATGAGGATTGGTTACGCTTCCCGCCGGTTAAGGAAGTCGTTCAAGTTATGGAGGAAGACGAAGAAGAAGAGGTTATGCCCCAGGAGATTATTTTGTCCAGGTTATCTCCACTAGATTTAGTATTCTCCGGAAAGATTTTTGATCTCTCTTGCTTTTAAGTAATCTCTTTATTGGAATTGTTAGATACGCTTCTGAGATAGATGGAGAATGCGTTCCTATCACAGCACCTGACGGAGGAGATAGGGTTTATGCTAAATTTTGTCGGGCTTTGGGAGATGAAGAGGTTAAGAAATTGGATGTGAAAGCCAAGTCTGATGGTACCAAGTTTTAATTAAATTCCGAACTTGCAGCTTAGATGAATATATCAGATTTGTGTGCTATCTATTTCTGTTGATAGTTTAGCTTATAGTTTTCATCAAATTTTTACAGGTCTAATTAAAGATTCAATCAATGTTCTTCTACAGCAATCAGAGAAAGAGGCATTTAACAAGGTTAAATTTTCTTGTTATTTTTTTCTTTTCAGAAAACTAGATTTAGCTTTTGCTGTTTTCAGGCTTTTCTCTTTTTCTTCTGTCAGTTGTTTACAGTTACTATTAATTCCATTATTGTTAGTCGATTAATAAGCATTCATTATTTATATGTATGTGAATCCTACCTTGCATTGTATGGGGATGGTATTCAACAGTTCTTAATTATAGTAATGTTTCATCCTAACCACTGTGTTTTCTATTGACCTTAAAGGTTCTGCTAAGTAGTTGTGAAGATCTGAATGAAACCATTTCAGCAGAGACATCTGTAATGCATGAAAAACTCTGGGTGGACAAATATTCTCCGAGTTCATTTACCGAGCTTCTCAGTGATGAGCAGACCAATCGCGAGGTAATTTGCATTTTCTGGTTTAGATTCTTGGTAAATTAGATAAATCAAGACTCAGTAGAATGATTTTGGACACGTCTTATTTTGTATTAGTAGTTGACCGTTATCAATGTTATTTGCAGGTCCTGTTATGGCTTAAGCAGTGGGATGCTTCTGTTTTTGGATCTGAAATTAGGAGCACGACAGAGGAAGTATTGTCAGCATTGAAACGACATTCTACAACAAGTCATCATCAAAAATCAGATTCAGCTTTTACAAGGAAAAAACAGTTCAATAGATGGAATAAGGAAAGTTCCGGATATCCTAAAAATTCAGACGTGAGCAATAGCAACACTACAGATAAGATTGACATGTGGAACAAAAAGTCAAAACTTACTGGTCCTCCAGAGCAAAAGGTGAGCAATAAACTGATCTAGACTTCAAGTTTATTTGTATAAGCTGCTTGTGTTGTCTGTATTATTATAACCACTAGTATACACCTGTTGTACAAATCTAATATTCACTGTTGTTGTAGATCCTTCTACTTTGTGGTGCCCCAGGACTTGGAAAGACTACGCTTGCTCATGTTGCAGCTAAGCATTGTGGATATCGTGTTGTTGAGGTATTCTTGTATACCTTTTACTCTCACAAGCTCATTCCATAATATTCTCTAGTTAAGTTCTCGACTGTTAGACTGAGCATGTGTCATCTTTTGGTTATTTGCCTATGGTTTTGCTTGCAAGACATTGATTAATTTTCATATTATCATTCCTTAACAAATGGTTTATTCATTAATAATGTTGCAGCAACTTTTCTGTGTTTACAGGTTTCTTATTCTTGTATTCTTATGTGTTAGCTTAAATTCAACATGTGTTATCTTGCAGATCAATGCCAGTGACGAACGATCAGCATCAGCCATTGAAACTAGAATTCTTGATGTTGTTCAGATGAACTCTGTTACAGCTGATTCTAGACCTAAATGCTTGGTATGCTTTACTTACTCTTTTATCATGTTCGAATTAGATTACTCAAAATTTGTTTGAAGGGAAGAGACTGACGATAATTTATGTAGGTGATTGATGAGATAGATGGAGCTCTTGGTGATGGAAAAGGAGCAGTTGATGTTATTTTAAAGATGGTATGTATATGCATGCTGGTAACGGATTCCTGGTCACTTGGGGTTCTGAGATTTAGGTTAAGTTTGGTTTGGCGAGTACATAATATCAACTCTGTGCTCTTTACCTTTATGTAAAACTTTAAATTTTCACTCCTTCGTAGTCGCAGCAACTGCACATCTTATGTTGCTAACTCTAAAGTCTAAACCTATGATTTTCTTAACTATTTCTTGAATTTTGATTATCCTCTCTGAGACCAATTTGGGAATGACTATGTTGTAGCATTTTTTAGTATGTGATCGTATCTTTGCTGCATAGGTGTTGGCAGAAAGAAAACAAGCTACAGGCAAGGAAAATATAGAAAATGGAAAGACTTCCTCGAAGAAGGAGCGTCGAACAGCTCCACTATCAAGACCTGTCATTTGTATATGTAATGATTTATATGCACCAGCACTTAGGCCTTTACGACAGATAGCAAAGTAAGTTCAACTTTCTCTTGGCTTGAGTGTCTTTTTTTCCTGTTTGTGTGGTGAAGCTAGCGAGCTCACTGATTTCAAAATGATTACTTTTCTTCAATACATGTTGGCTCTTTCTGTTTATCATATGCTTATCCTTGAGAAACCTTTTCTTAGTATGATCATAAGTTCCCCCTGCTTGTGTGCAGGGTTCACATATTTGTTCAACCAACCGTGAGTCGTGTGGTAAACAGGTAACTATTTTCTTCCTTTTGGTTAGTATACGGCCATTGGTAGTATTAGTCCAAAGTCACCTGTGAGACTAACTTTCACTCTGGACTTATGTCTGGAAATTTATTATTCCACAAAATGTGAACAAATATGTAAAATAGTACCTTAGCAATTTAGTTTGAAATGATGCACTATATCTCTTTGCTTTTGTGTTCAAATTAAAATCAATATTTCTCTCCGACGTTATTTATCTATCACTTGCCTTACTAGGCTGAATGTGCAAATGACAGGCTCAAGTACATCTGTAATATGGAGGGGATGAAAACAAGATCATTTGGTCTTAGTGCTCTTGCAGAGTACACTGGTATCTTTCTCCTTTTAATTTGGTCCTTTATATGATCTATTCTTAACGAGTTTGATCTTAGCATGTTTAATTTTCTTGGAGAAAAAATTAGTTGTGTATTTGTTTCCTAAATGTTTATGCTATCTTTTTGCCATTATTTGATGGTTACAGAATGCGACATACGCTCTTGCTTGAACACTCTGCAATTTCTGAACAAGAAGAATGAAACCCTCAATGTGGTGAGACTATGATGAGCTTCTTGCACTGGCTGTGTGTTTTCCACTTTCGAATTGATTTAGTAAAATTCTACACTTCGTACCTTGCTGAATGCTTTCAGTTTCTCTTTTAGATTGACATTGGATCTCAAGTTGTTGGGCGGAAAGACATGTCAAAGAGTTTGTTTGATATCTGGAAAGAGGTAATTTAAGCACATTTAAAATATCCTAGCAATCTTTACTTACAAAGCACTTTATTTTATAACCAAGTTTTCTTCTTCTTTGTAGATATTCACTACGAGAAAAACGAAACGAGAACGATCTAATGACGCTTCTAGCAGTGACGCCAAAAACTTTGACTTCTTACACACTCTCGTATCCAGTCGGTACGTACAAGACAATTATTTTCTCTTTCATATTTCTTAACAGTCGGTACGACAGTGTTGTCTTTTTCTATTTTATGCTCAAGTTGTTAACTGAATTTGCAGGGGTGATTATGATTTGATTTTCGATGGTATACATGAAAACATTTTGCAACTCCACTACCATGATCCGGTGATGGACAAGACAGTAAGGCTAATTAATGATTCTCTATTCCCCTCCCCTATGACTGTTATGTATGTATTTGCGGCTGTGTTCTGAAATAACGTTATGTGTGATTCATTTTATTTAAAGGTTAGCTGCTTGGACTCTCTTGGAACTTCTGATTTGCTGCATCGATACATCATGCGTACCCAGCAAATGCCTCTCTACGGTAAAGCCTTTAATGCTCAGATGATTACCGACTCCTGTAAATGACACTGATTTTATTTTCTTTGCGATGCAGTTTACTTTCCTAGCCTGGTGATACCTATACACCGTCGTGTGGCCCAGATTCAAAAACCAACTATTGAGTGGCCTAAGTCATATCACAGGTGATTCTGTTGTCACTTTTTATTAATAATGAAAGGCATTTAAATCTCTTCTGCTTATGAGTTTCTCAACATCAAATGTATCAGATGTCGAACACTTTTGGTGGAAAAGCATGAGTCTCTGCGGACTTGGCACCACAAGATACCACCATATATTGGCAGGCATTTGTCAATTAAGTCTTTCGTAGAAGACTCTGTTTCCCCGCTATTGCACATTCTTTCTCCCTCAAATCTTAGACCGGTATGTTTTCATCTGTTAACTGTTGATTTTGTCTTTTATTCACTATTCCTTTCACTGTTTACTGTGCCACCTTTCATATATCATGCTGACCTTCTATACTCATCAGGTGGCATCACATTTACTATCAGATAGGCAGAAGGAACAACTGGCTGATTTGGTCATGCTTATGTGTTCTTATTCTTTAACTTATAAGAATAAGACTCAAAAATCTGATCCTGCTCTGAGTAACCTCAGGGAGGATGCTGCTTCAGATATATCAGTTCTTGCTTTAGATCCACATCTATTTGATTTCATTAGTTTCAAGGTTTTGTTTCTGCTTCTTTTTTCCTCAGCATCTGCCCACTAATATTTTGCTTTTGGAGGTGATACTCATCGTCTTTCCAACGTTTGACAGGGTCACCAATTTAAACATCACATACTTGCCTTAGCAATGAAACAAGTGTTAGTACATGAAGTAAGTTTCACCTCTTCTGATCTGACCCGTGTTCATCTTCTTAGATTGAGCTTATTATTGGATTGTGTCTTTAGCTGCATAAAGATATTGATTGTATGGTTTTTGAATAATGGTCAGGTTGAGAAGCAAAAGATATTACAATCAAGTGGTGGAAGGTCCGAGATATTGAACAAACCTGAAATTAAGAAAACAAATCAAGACTTAGCCAGTAAAACCAATTCTGCATCAAATGAAAGTCAAAAATATCCATTTACTTTTAAACCTCCGCCGGTCACAGTTGGGATTGCCACAACTTCAAAACCTAATTCAAGTGAAGTGAAAAAGCCATCTCGCTCTGCCATCAATTTCTTCGACAGGTAGAAGAACTTAACTATATATCTCATGCTTTTATCACTTATAGGAATGGTGGATGAATCGCCTCATTAGAATGATTTTATTGACTAGAGTGTTCAAGTGTATGAATCTGATAAGAAACTAATCTCATAGTTGCCTTGTAAGAACAGGTTTAAGAAGTCAAGGAAAGATTATAATGATCCAGAGGATGTACAGAAACAATCAACCGCAAAAAGAGATTCACGACCTCTTCTCTTCAAGTTTAACGAGGTATGTCACCACTACGGCACTACCCCAAACTATGATGCAACCAAACCAACATGTTTATTATAATATATAACCACCATATAATAAGTAAACCCTCGTGAAAAAATTAAGGTGGAAAATTCAAATATTCAGTATTGTATTATTTACGCTGATGTTGAATATATTATATTTATAGGGTTTCACAAACGCTGTGAAGAGACCTGTTAGAATGCGTGAGTTTCTACTGTGATTTCTGCAATGAAGCAAGTGTTAGATCGGTGCATACTTGGTTTTCATCGATCAAAATGGAAATTGTGATGGTGTAAATATGCTATTTTGTTTTATATTTTTTTTTTACGCATCATTATTTGCGTCAAAAACATTAGTTGAAACATGAAATATCACCATCAATATAGTTGTTAGAAACATGAACACACCTTGGTATATATTAGTACTGTCAAACGGTACCGCCCGCGTCCATTTGACCCGCGCCCGCCGTCATCCGCCTTCATCATCACCCGTTGCGGTCCTGCCTGCTTAACCCGCGGCCATCATATGCATAGTCCAGACCCGCCCCGCTAAAAATCGC
>KE158111.1:0-31435 GCA_000411055.1 Leavenworthia alabamica
AAGAGGCCTAAGTGCCACGTAATCAACCACAACCAGAACTGTGAAGTCAGAGCTGGAGGAGTTGGGAAGTGAGCTAGCTCAGTTCCTATGCTATCGAAGAAGAGACCTGTCAGGCTCTTACCGTTTATCGCTGGAATACTCGACGGAGCTAACCATCCGATCAGCCCGAACCCCACCACGTTCAAATCTCTCCTCAACCAGTTCCTCTCAAAGCTTTTTCATTTTTCAAACAAACAAAATATTATCAGAAAACACCCTTAAAATACCTCATTTAAGACTCAATCCTAAGAACAAAACATAAGATGTGATAGTTTTTTGAGGAAAATAAAGAGTAACCTACCAGGTGACTCTTCCTCCCGATGCTCCGGCGAGTCTCAGAGGGTTCTTGGCGCTTAATGTTGGTTTTAGAAAAGCTAATCACATCACATCACAATAACGATAAGATATGTATATGTTTGGTTCAGTTATTAAAAAGACAAAGACTAAGAAGACTACATGAAGAGAAGGGTTTGGTGTTGATGATGGATGATCCTCCGAGGCCTATCACCGTCGATGTGGTTGCAAATGTTGCTGCCATATTCTTCTTCTTCTCTTTACTTCTCTTCCAAAACCGATTTGTATGTAAATACACCACCACAAAACAAAGGAGTTAGATATATTTTGTGGACGAAACAGAGAGATTTCGAGGATGGGTTAGGAACCAATAGCTTTATGCCACCTCACTATTTTTTGATATTGTGGGTCCACCCTCTATTTTTTGGATAAGATTTTGATATCAGACTTTTTACAAAAATGCCATTCATTGGCTAGTAGCAAGTAGTAATACTTACAAATATTTTCCACAACTTGAGCAGACGAGTTCATTACTTAATACCAAACAAACTTTAACAACTATTTCCATTTTGACTTGGAGCTCCTCTTCAAGCGTGTCTTCTCTTCTTCTTGCATCCTCAGCATTCTAAGAATGTCACTCACACGAGGGAAAAATGCACCAGGTCGAACACAGTAAGGTTTAAGCACTGTGAGAAGTGCCTCTGCGTCAACCTCAAAGCTATTTCTCATTAAAACAGTTTCTCTTGAGAAAAACTTACAAGAAACATAATGGTCAAGCCCTTCGGCAAGATTCCTCCACAAGTCCAAGAAGTCTTTTGGGTTCATGTTTAGCTCAAGAACACATAAATGCCTTCTTAAACTGTCTAATGCTTCTGCTACACCTTGGGACACTGTTAAATTGCTGGAACCAGTACTGACATCCTCCTCCTCCCATGAATCTGCGTTGTTGAGAAAGTGGTCACTGCAAAGATTGTCGAATTGGTTGAGGAAAAATGTTATAATCTCCATAAGCCAATTGGTTTCTAACTCAACAAGACTTTTGAGTTCTTCTCCAAAAAAGCAGCCTTGGCAGGAAACTTTAGGTTTACTGTCAATTTTGACACTGGTTTCAGCATCCCACATCTCTACAAGAACCAAATCATCACTCCATTCTCGTAGTTTCGATTCAAGATACCGAGCAGCATTAATAGGTCCACAAGCTTCTATCAGAGTATCATCAAACGAACTATACTCAGAAAAATCAATCTTCTTGAACTCTAGTAACAGAATTTTGAATATATACCAGAGAAACTTGGTTGCAGTTGCTCTTACAAACTGGATCCGTGGCAAGATGGCCGGTAGAGATAGACCACGTTCTATCAAAGTCCAAGTCCTACTAAGAAAAGAATCTGTTACTAATGGTGCTTTATAATCTTCTCTTGTAGATAGAACATACTTTGAAGAACGTGAATTCGATTCATTACGAAGTACAGTTCTTTCACTATTTACTACCCAAGCTTTCTCATTCTTGATATCATCTTTAAGTTTTCTATATGCATCTTTTAGCTCAATCTTCCCCCAGGTCTTAAGCCACTCAGGTTTCTTACAAAATAGTCCCATTACTGAAACACCTTGAGAGAACGCCATCGAAGAGCCTTCATAAGAAAGATAAGTATCTGAATTCACAATTGACTGCATTCGTTTATCAAATGTAATTATCTGATCGACAAGATGGAACCACGATGAAATAACTTCAGATTTCATGTTCTTCTCCTTGAACATCTCTATAAGACCAGGAAAAACTTTTTTCTCTAAGAAGCCAGATAACATCTGGACCATTGCTGAAACCCAAGCTTCTTTAGCACTGCAGCTTACTAACATAGCTTTGTCAATCAAAGGCTGTAAGAAATCGTCAACTCCATTAGCAAAGTCTTTTGTAACTTTATAGACAAGTTCAAAAATAAACTCAGGTTGTTCAGCCCATTTGATAAAATGATACTCCATTCGGGATGCAACCGGTTTTACCAGTTCATCTGTTGCCCAAAGTCCAACATTAACATCTTCTTTGGGCATATTAAGCTTCTTTCTTTTTTCCTTCTGGGAATTAAGTTGCTGTAAACTACATAGGAGTAGAAAGATTTGGGAATAAGACTCCTTTTGATCTCCTTGCATCAAAAGTAGAGGATTAGTAATCCTAGCAACCTCTCCATGCTCGACTTTAGATGTTGCTAGTTTTGGTGGCCAGCCAAGAGACGAGAGAAAAGCTCGATGATCTGCAAAAACTTGTGGGCGTAGAACAGACAAACTTTTATCTACACGACTATCAACAGAATCTACAAGACGACACCACTGTGGATGATGTCTTGTAACATCATTAAGTATTTCTTCAATCTCATTCATAGTCTTAATAGCATGATTGAACCTCTCTTGCTTGAATTGAAGATCCTGAAAAGTTTTAATCTTCATATTATACAAGACACAACTCCATATAGTAAATTACATTCACTTGTATATTGAAAAAGCTTTACTTGTAGCGTACTTCCTTTGTGATTACTAATAGAATGAAACACTGAATCTTCAACATCTCCAACAAGACTTTCTAACTTCAGAGCAACCACTGAAAAATTAAATCTTTTCCTTTCTAATTAGGTTAGCTCTTGATAATGTTCAAATTCAATAATAAATAACTGAGAACAGCTCACATAAGTATTTACGCCTATCCTGTATTCGACACAGTTCCTCTACAAGTTGCTTTAACTCCCAATTCGTTTGATTTCCGATAGAATCCATAGCTACAGTGAAATAGAAGACAATCAGAAAACTTCATATAACTCATAACCAAAGACGATGGTTGAGTAACTTACGGAGACTATGGAGATTCTCCAGTTTCAATCTCAATTCTTCGAGTGAAGATTTAGCGGAAAGGGAGGTTGAGATCCAGGAAACAGCGTGTTTCGTCAGATCCATTCGGAGTTGGAGAAGACGATTGTTTAGAATAGAACAGTCGTGGTTTAAATTTGACATAACAGTCGAAGTGTGGATGAGTAGATCTTGGAGGTTTTCAAATTTACCATCAAGTAGTCCTAAAGCAAGACCGGAAAGTTCGGCCGGATTGGGCAAGATGAACGACCGTGGAAGTGAATGTTCCATCGGAACTATTTGCCGGGAAACCGTTGGTTTTTTTTTTCTGGGCCTTTTGGTTCTCAACCTCGACTCGGATGAGTTGTGTACTTTAATCTTATAATTTACTATTTTTAGTCGGTCAAATATTTTATTAAATGCCCAATGGGTGAAAAATAAAGCCCATAATCCCAAAACAGGCCCATCTATATCAACACGAAGACAACTTTGAGATATGTGTTGATGCGGCATCGCAAGTGGCTCTTTATCTTGAAGAAGAAGCTATAGCTGTTGCAGCTATAAATAAAAATCTTCTCATATGAACTCTTTCAGTGGCTACTGGACAAAAACGTTGTCTATTTATAAAAGTAATGCTATAATAAATATGTTGTATAGCTGTGGTCAACTTTTGCTAAAACAATGCCACTTCTGAAAAATGACTCAAGTATATATCAAACAGTAATTACAATAGTTTCCACGTCGATATCAGTTTCCTATATACAACTGCATTTTCTATTGTCAAAAAATGGACACGAACTATGCTTATGGCTGTCTTATGAAACTCATCTCTTTCTCACCGTCTTCATAGATTGTATCTCCACTTCCCGAATATTTTTCCCACTCATTTTGTGTCTTAAACCATAAACCATATACATTCTGATTTATGAAATTGTAGATTAGCTGTATTACCCCGACCGCCACCGTCCGTGAGCACACCAATGTCCTCTTTAGACCCATGGACGACCCCATATCTTCTCTAGGCCCATTGGGCCTCCACGTCCTCTCTAAGCCCATTGGGCCTCACCCTCGTCCGACGGTCGGTGCATTATTTTTTTGAACCTCAAGAACTTGTTTACTGTCCCTACAAATCACCACATGATTTTTTTCTGTGCGTTGGCCTCACTTACACAGTACCGACAATCACTTTCCGGTAGGTCACCCATCATAATACTACTCCAGCCCAATCACGCTTAACTGTAGAGTTTTGAAGGAATGGTTGACCGAAGAGATAAGTGCATTTTGGTGACATAGGTAGCCAAATCAAATGTCTTAAACCTCTTCTCATGCACCACCATACCAAAACATGAGATGTTACATTAGCAAATGTAATTTCATATTAGCAATATATATATATAGTTAACATAATTCTAGCTTTTGACCATATTATACAGAAATTAAGTAAAGCTACAAAATATCATCTTTGCAACTTAATAAAATAATTAGAAGAAAAAGAAACATACAAATGCACTAATAGATTTTGTTTTTTTTCAAGCCCAACAAAATGAGAAGCCCAACTAATTCACCCCTTAGACATACTAAGAAAAAAAGTATAGTATACCATATTAGCAAAACATAAGTACCATATTGTATTTAATCATTTTTTTTTTGCACTAAAAAAACACTAAGGCAAGTCATATGTGGCAATGAAAGACATTAATACACTTCCCATCCAAAGCTTCCCATCTTTCTCTTCCACTTCACTCACTGCTTTCACAACTTTCCCTTGCTTATCCTCTAACACCTTCAACACTTTCCCATCTTCATTATACTTCACAGCCACAGCATGAGGCCAACCACCTACCTGTAACAAGTACTGAAACTTCACTGTTATTGGCAGCTTCAGAATGAACTTCCTTAGTTTTGGGTAATGCGCCATCACATGTGTGAATATGTTGCGGTGACAATGTATTGCTACCCAAAAATCTCCATCTTTGTTAGTTCGGATATTATCTGGGAACCCATGTAATAAAGCTATTACTTCTGATGTTCCAGCTTTTTCACCTTTCAACCAATATTTCCTTAATCTGAATGATCAAAACATGTTTTCAAAAGCAGGATCATTGAACCAATATATATATATATATAGCAACAACATGAGATAAGAGTTCTTCCATCACAGAGGAATTAAGATGAAGTAATGACCTTCCTATTGAACCTTCACAAAAGATAAAGAATGAGCCATCTTTGCTGAGTGATAGACCATTAGGAAACTGGAGATTAGTCAAGAGAGTTGTAGTCTCCTTTGTTTTTGGATTGTACTTCAACACTCTCCCACTGTCTTCCCCGGAGACAATCAAAAGCATGAATTTCCTATAACATAATCATTCATTATACTCACAACACTAAGGACACAATCAGAGAAAACACAACACTAGTCACTAGTACCACACTCAAGTACCTGCGTTGGAAAACAGAGCTGGTATCTGTAAAGTAAACATTCCCTTGATCATCAATATCAAGATCATTGGTAAATCTCAAAGGAACACCATTAACTTCATTTGTAAGAGAAGTTGCTAAACCTCCTTCAGGACCCACTTTCATTATCCCAAAATAAGCATCTGCAATGTATAAATCTCCAGTTTTCTTGTCGAATCTAAGACCTA
This sequence comes from Leavenworthia alabamica, assembly GCA_000411055.1. Lineage (NCBI taxonomy): Eukaryota > Viridiplantae > Streptophyta > Magnoliopsida > Brassicales > Brassicaceae > Leavenworthia > Leavenworthia alabamica. The sequence continues at coordinate 5,817 of KE158111.1, forward strand.
AAGGTCGACCACATATATCTTCATACTTTAAGTAATCCAAAAGTGATGGCTTTGGATCACATAACTCTGATCTGATCAACATACATAATCAACATCCATCAGAGTCTTACAAGTCTATAACTTTTTCACAAAAAAACTCAAATTTCAATTGAACTCACAAGACTCACCTATTGTTAGAAGTATGAGCAAAATGGGTCCATTGAGTACCATTCCAGAAGAGAATTCGACCGTCGGCGACACCTGTATAAGGACCACGACAAAGAGGATCGAAAGCAATACTCTCAGGTCCTTGAACCTCGTTTAAAAACATGATCTGAGAAGATTGTAAGAGATTATTATGGTCTCTCTCCTTGGGAAGTGATGATAATGGTGGCATGTCAATTTTGTAAGTTTTGAAATCAGGGAAGTTGGAAATAGAACTGTAATTGAAAGGATCCAGAGCACAATAAATGGCAATAAGAAGAAAGATCATAGCGACTATATCCATGGCGGCCATTGTTTTAATCTTCTGGACTTGGATGAAGAAGATTTTGGAGTATTTTGTTTTATTGTACTGAAAGAAGAAATTAGTTGGGAAGTTGATGGTAGTAGTTGAGGACAGTCATTACTTACTTTTCTGGTTGATAATTCAATTAGAGATGAATGTGATTTAAACCGGTTAAAACCGGATTTAACCAATATTGATTGATTGATTGATTAACCAGTATTTATTATTAATATCTACAAATCGTAGATATATCGTTGATCGGAGAAAGATGGTGGGAGATTCATCGGAGTCATCATTTGTTGGGAGTTATTGGAATGGATTCAAAAATTTCTGGAGTGATCGGGTCTCTTTCCTGGATAATTACACTAGATTCACCAAACGCGATACTCCTCTTCCTTCTTGGTCTTCCTCCGATGTCGAGGAGTTCATTGCCTCCGATCCTATTCATGGACCCACTGTAATTTCCCGATCATTTTCTCCATGGATTCTGTTTTTCATGTAATCAACCATTTTCGTTTGCCTTAAGATGTAGTAGGAATCATATATATAAGAGAGAAATGATCAGATGGAATCTTCGTAGATTGAGAATCATAACATTGAGAAATTTTTGAGTCTATCAGCTTGTGAATTTATTAGGTAGATTGAAGAAGCTTAAGTTTCAGGAATAGGCAGGACTGTATAATAGATTAGTGTATAATATGTATTTGGTATTTTTACCTTTGGTAATCATCTACTTTGGTTAACACTGTGTTTGATTCATCACTTTCCAGCTGAAAACTGCTAGGGAAGCTGTTACCTTTGGGGTTACTGGAGCTGCACTTGGAGCTGTCTCTACTGCTGCTATTGCCTGGAAATACTCCAGGACTCCACATGGTTACTTACACCTTTCTCTCTTTGAATCTTGATAGTACCTCACTTGTTTCTTCAATCGCAACACAATTTTTTCGTTATTCAGGGATATTGAAATATATAGGAGTCAATTAAACACTTGAGATCTCTTTTTTGATAAAAAAGCTCTATGCATTTCTCATGGGGTTTTACATGTTGCCTAATGTTTTCTAACTACTGTTGGTGTGACAGGTACTGCATTGTCATTCTTAGGAGGTGGTGTTTTTGGTTGGACCTTTGGGCAAGAAATTGCAAACCACACCCTGCAACTCTATAGGCTCGACACAATGGCTGCCCAAGTCAAGTTCATGGAATGGTGGGAACACAAGTCTCAAGGAAGATCCTGAATCCTAAATGAAGATGTCTACTGCTTTCTCATCCTGAGTATCTTGCAAATCCAGACTTTTCGCATTTGAGCCTTTTCTATTCTCACTTTGGGTACTTGGTTTCCTTATCTTAATAATCCAATATGCCTCTACACTAATTAACGATGAAGCAATTAGCTTTCATGTTGGTTTTCACAAATATTATTAAGGAGAGGTCTGAAGTCACAAAACCATCAACAATTAGGAAGCATTTGCTTTCATGTTGGTTCGTACATATGTGATTTAAGTAGAGGCTTGAAATTGCTCATGACTACAGTAATACAAAGTGCTAACTATACCACTGTCATTGATCATATATAACAGACTGAAATAAATAGCCTTTGAAGTCTTACACCATACAAGCAGCCAAGAAATCCAGCAGGGAAGTGTTGTTCCACTCATTTGAAAGAATTGATGAAGCTCACAGTGAAGGCATCTACGTCCTCCTTCGTGTTTACGAGTTTCGTAACCACACTTTCCATGGTGGAGCTGACAAAGGAAGAGTGTTAATGGGAGAAAGAGTCTTCCAAGTCACAAGTTCCATCAGAGCTGCTGGTGAATGGTGATGACAAGATTAATTTAATTTGTAGATATATGGGCCATAATAAGCCTCTTACTCCCCTAAATGGGCCGTATTTTCACTTGGTTTTCAAAGTCCACTCAAACCATTATGCAAATCGCTGGTTTACCGGTTTAACCGAGCAAATCCAACAAGGTGGAGTTAATAGAAGGAGATCACATGGCCCATGGCGTTGACATTTGATTGAACCGACGACTTTGACTTTGTATCAACTCACTCATGTTCCTCGTATTCTCAAAACCTCAACACTTGTCCACATGGCTTAGTTTTATGCAGTCAATGACGAGCTCTCTTCATAACTAGCTACTTTATATACATAGTCATAAATAGAGATATATAAACTAGAATCAATAAAACAGAATAGGAGTTATGTTGAGATCTTCTTCTTCTTATGTTAATGTGTTACTCATCATTTGCCTTATGCATCTTAGTTTGTCAGCTAATGCCTACAAGAAATACACTGTCGGAGATTCCATGGGATGGTTTGATATTCATGAGAACCACTCTGTTAATTACCAGAAATGGGCTGATTCCAAATCATTTTCTTTGGGTGATATTCTCAGTAAGTTCAAACCATTATTTACTTCAGCTTTTGAAATATAATGAAAAAAAAACAAGTTTATCCAGGTAACTTACTAATAATGTCTTTTTGTAATATGTAATGTAGTTTTTAACACAGATACAAACCATACAGTAGAGCAGACATATAATTTCAAAACGTTTAAAGAATGTGATTACAACAATGGAGAAGTCAACAGATGGATAGCTGTTTATCCTTCAGCAAAATCTCCTGTTCCAGTCTCATTCAAGGTTCTTCTTGTTAAAGAAGGTTTCAATTATTTCTTCTCAGGTAATAGTAGTAGCGAGCAATGCAAGTCTGGACAACATTTTATGATCAATGTAACACATGGTCAGGGTTTACCTGATTTTTATGAAGATAAAACATCTCCTGGACCTGGCCAATCCTCTCAGTATGGTGATGATGAAGTTGCTCCTGACACGATCGTTCCAGCCATTTTCGACCATCCTAAATATATTGACAGTGATGATGATGATAATAATAAAGTTGGCGTTATCAATAGTTTATCTTCCATAACAAAACCTAAGTTGTTTTGTTTTGTCTTTATAGCATTATTTGCATCTTCTTTTTTCCATAACTAGAATTTGTCCTCCGCTTTAAAAACTATTGGACACAGCAGAAATTAACTTTTCATTTTTTTATGTGAAATAAAGCTTTTTTGCTGCTTTTTTTGTTTGTTCATTGATCGCTTAATATTTTTGTTTACTTGAGGATAAAACCTTGGAGAAAGAAATTGAAGAAGAAGATTAAAAATTGTTGCTGTTCCATGGAGTAGTAATAAAACAAAAAGACATAGTATAAATCAGTTTATTTGTAAAAATAGGTTTAGATTTTAACATTTTTATACGAAATATTAACTTTAATTTTTTAGTCGGCCATTAGATTTTATTAATAATCAAAAACTGTTCCTTTTGATACAGCTTCCAGATCTTCATATGTTCTTACATGTTGATAAATGATTTTTTTTGTGGCTTAGTAAGTTTGACAGACCGTTTGGTTTGAGTTGTTCATGTCCATTTAATAGCCTTTCGTTCAATTTATTTACAAATTCCTTTACAACATTGTCCACGTGTTTGTTTAGCTGTAAACAACTACAAAACTCAAACAAACATATCATAATTTTGGGATAAGAAAGTTGATGCTGGCACATGGGATAATACATTGCATACTCGTAATGAAAACGACACCCATTTCCCCATTAAGCAAAAAAAAAAATTAAATAGAAAGATTAAATAAATATAATAAATCTCCAAAGAAATATACAAAGGGTGGTCGACACTTGGCGGAGAGGTGGAACTGAAATGGTGGTTGTGGTTGCAAGCAGAAGCAGGTATAGTTACAAAGGAACCAACTGAGCCATGTTCTGTCTGTGTGGCTTTTTACCAATTTGTTGGTGTTTTACAACTCCACTCAGTTCTTCCTCTCACCACTTCACCTCCATCCTCAAGTCGGAGTAAATGTTGACATTCAACATCTCCGGCTTTTCCGAGATTACCTATATCACATCCCGAAACTGCAGTTAAGGATTGAAGAACACTGTCTCTTCCACATTCCCTTCGGTACTCCAGAGTCATGCTTTTCAGTTTCTGTCTCTCCATTATTCCCACTGGAGCACTCTCCAGTATCCACCCGATGTACTTTACATTATTAACATGTTGGTTAACATCTAGGTCACTCCAGCGCGGCTGGAAAGGGTTAGTCGAATAAAACCATTAAGAGTTTTATAGGCAGGAGAGATCAGTTGTTGATACATGGAGTAAATGATTTATAGAGACTTACAGTGAGACCAGATCGAACATGGTTAGCAGTTTTGTCATCCAGTTTTGTTAACTTTCTGCTGTCTTCGGCAATGACTGGGTCTGAATTCACAAAATAAGGCTCTATTTCACCTCGAACCTCTTCAGGAATCTTTGATAATCTCCTTGTTAGTTTATTCATCATTACCCACACACTGCATTTTGCAATTACATAAATGATTATAAGCCTATCATCAAATATAAAAGATCTAACACATGAGACAATATGATCCTCTAATTATACACAACATGAACTGGTGTTGTCATTTTTGAATTGATGACGGATCAAACAGAGAGCAAAGACATTAGGTAGCTTCATCAGAAAGACCAATGAATGGTCACATGAAGAAAATGGGAAAAGTTTAAGTAAACCAAACAGAAGATCTAACCTTGATGCTCGTGTTAAGGTTTCTCCAGTATTGCCATCCCGAACAAGCCAATCACGGCGCATACCATTCTTTCCAGACTGACTGACCCATGTATCTACTTCAACAACATCTCCCCTACAAGGCAGATATTGAATAAACAAATGAGTTATGATGAACAATAATATGCATGAACAGGCACATCATGTAATCAATGATGCAAAAAGTCACTAGTCATATGCGCATATTGTCCTACTATAAAAACAAAACCAACTGAGTACAAAAATTGTAGAATGGTAATTGATTTTTGACAAAAAAAGAAGCAGCAATGCAGCATACACATCATTAAGATTCTTCCAGACCTGGTAAAAAAAAATGAGAATATGAACCTGCAAATAGGTTTAGCAAGAGAGTAGTAGCTTACCAAGTAGGATACTTATCAACAACAACCTGCATACGAGTAACGACCCATATCAGATTCTTCTTAAACATCTCAGGTGTAGAACCAAAACCATCTCCCAGCAAGCCAGCAGTCTTAACATGATTAAGCGCCGTTTCCTGTCATGAGCATAAGAGCTACTAAATCATGCATATCAATGAGAGCAGTGACCAAATGTAGCTGTACTTATATAATCAAGCAATACCTGCAAATGATTCATAACAGTTTCAATAGATGCTGAGCGATCAGCACCTATTTCATATGACCTAATTGAGAAATTCTGACGAAAGACAAGACCATCCTGAACGATTCTCCCAAAACCAAAAGGATCAATAAGCATATCAGAACGCCTAGGTTTCCAATCAAGCATCATCCATTGTTTCTCAGCAGCTAAGAAAATAGTTGTAATAGCAGCAAGAAGCATACTCCAATCAGGTAACTGGTTGATGAAAGTTCTTGGAGCAGGCTGTGAAATCTCAGTATCATTAGTCTTAACAATCTCAACTGAGCTTGGTATACCAACTTTTTTCCCATTAATCTTAGATGGAGCTTGAGCGTTTGGTATAACTTTCAACCTGCCAGAGTTTGGTGCTGAATTGAGTCCAGAGAAATTAGTAGAACCAATCTTGTTATTGGCTTTACCATTAGGATCAAACGAAGGAGATGGTGCAGGAAAAAACGACGACGTAGCAGATGTAGCCACCATGACGAGAAGATGAGCGTTTCAAAACACTGACACACACAAAATTTGAAAAATATACGCGTTAATATTCAGAAAATAAAATAAAAAAATATAGAACCCAGATCTGAAAATTTCAAACAACAAAAGCGAGAAGAAACTAACGCTAAGATCATCAGATCGTAGAACAAAAAAAAACAAAAAAGTGATTCATTCAATCAAACATAAATTTGAAAACAATCAGATGACAAATCCGAACTAGTGATGAAGATATTGAGAAGGAGACGAAAGATCTTACCACAAAACGAAGAAATATAAACGTAAACGCTAATTTCTCTGACTCTCCAAACCCTAAATTCTCCTTCTTCGTGTTGCCTTGCCTTTCTCACAATCTCTCCTTCAAATTCTTTTTTTTCTCAAGCTATTCAGTTTTTTTTTTTTTTTTTTTNAAAATATATTAAAAATACAAATTTGTGTAAGAGAAAAAATAGGTGAGAGAGATGTGGATGAGATTGAGATGGCTTTTATATAATTGCAATTGTCTCTCACTCCTCTCTTCTCGTAGTTTCAAAAACTATATTGTATTTCCCATTTTACCCTTTTCTTGTTACTAGATTGGTTAACCTAATTTAGCAAATTTAATCATTTTTTATTCATTTGTGGACTACAATTCTTCACATTTTTATTTAACACGCAAAAACTTGATTGCACTATCGTGTAAATGTCATTGTAATTAATTATAATATATAGTAATAATAATATTATTCTAATCAAGACTAGATTATATTTGAAAAAGACACATATCAAAATGTGTTAGCATGACTTGTCAATATTGGCACCGACGCTGTGTGCATGTGCATTTATTAAGACGAAATAAACTACATTTAATCATAACCTAACATTATGTGTAGGTCACGAGTTTTTAACGTATAGTCAACGGTGTGACTTATAAACTTAGTCCACCGAAAAAACATAATACAAATACTATTAAATATAAATTAAATTTTCTAAAAATATACCAAGTAACCTATATTTTCGGTCTTAATAAATATTAGTCTGAACCATGTTATAGGCAAACAACAAAATTCACATGTGCAATAAAAAAAAACAACGTGTGTTTGACAAGTAGAAATAATAACTAAACATTATGTTTGATAGACTTCTCAACAAGATTATCACCTACCAATTTGGATAACGAGAGTAGGGCTGGCCATTCGAGTAAACGGATCAGATTCGGCTAAAATTTATTCGGGTACATGTATATCGGATTTAGAAATGTAATACCCAATGGAAGAATTTTGTTGGGTTCGACTCAGATTCGGATTCGGATACGGATCGGTTTCGCGTGAATAAATATTGAAAAAAATAAAAAAATAAAAAAATATTAACTAAAATTTCACAAATATAACTAAATTTTTTAGAATAATTTAATTTTATATATATAATTAGATTTCGGGTTTTAACCGACGGGTTCGGATTCGGGTACGAGTTTTCGGATTAGGAGTCTATCACCCAATAGAATAATTTTCCGGATTCGGATAATGTTTTCGGATCGGATTTAGATCGGATATTTCGGGTTGGTTATTTTGCCTAGATCTAAAGGAGAGTATCAATTTTGCGCCGACGAGGCTGACAAGAAGTTATGACTAGTTGTTACAGACCAAAGTTCATGAAACTGACTGTGATGAAGAAGATATTGTCGATGTTCATGAGGAGTGAGGTATGATCCAGTATCCACCACCACATCTGTCTTCTTCGTTTTTTTACTCGATGTTTGGGTTTTAGGATCGTATGAGAGCGACATGCATGAGATGATGACATAATAATTATTAACAATAGACGTGTGACAACACATATTACCCTAATATGTATGGACATAGATGGCTTTCACAAGAGACGTATTGGAGATGCACACTCGCATATACATGATTAGCAGACACCTAGACCTCGTCTTCAATGAGACGTTAACACTTTTGGAGCATGTGGAGCCATATGGTTTTAAAGGATAGGGAGGCCTTAAGAAGAACTTGGGTTGGAATGAGACATCTGAGAGCAGCCTTAATAGTCAGCACATACGACGGACGCCGTACAAGACCCTGAGTCCATACGATAATCATTGAGAGACAACCGTCGCCTTATATAGACCAAATTGCATTTAACCATTTTATATCCTTTTATTATTTTAAACTAGATAATGATTATGTTTGTTTGGAAAAAAAAAAAAAAAATTAATCCACAAAAAAAAAAAAAAAAAAAANGATCAAAATTTGAAGAACAAGGTAATAAATTTATGTTTTAGTAACATAACATTTGTTATTTTAACTCACATAACTTCTAACTAATATATAGTCTGCGATTATTTTAAAATATATATTTTGATTAGTTCGTATGATATATATGATTTAATATATATTAAATAGATATATAGTATATTTTATAGTTTTTTACTTTTTTATATATATATTGATAATTTATATCGTAGTTAAATTATATTATAAATAATATTTGTTTATCTCGATAATATATAATCGAATAATAAACTTATGAATCTTACAAATTTAAATTCATATAATGTAGAATTGTGTGCCGGACTAATGGATTTACGGAATAGATCAGAAAATTTAAATTTTTAATCAGATTCGTTTCCGATATTTGGATTTAGATAGTTCAAATATGATAGTTTATTACCAGTTTAAAATATTTGATTATTCTATTCTTATTCGTTATAGGTTGAGATCATATTATATATATTGTATACAAAATATTAAAAAATATAAGTTTTGGTTAAATAAAATTTGATTAAATAAAATTTGATTAAAATTTTACAAAATAACAAAATATATAATGATAACAATAATTAAACAAGTAATAAACAAAAATAGTAGTTAAAATAATCATGATAAATTAGGTGATTATGTTCACGTTTTATTCTGTCTATAAATTTTTATAAAATCAATAATATTTTTTTTATATATTTTCTAATAATAATATTTTATTCATTTAACAGTTATAAGAATTAGTTATATATCTTAAAAGATTATATTTATTAATATAAAATTTGAATTTAAAAATTATTAAAATAAAAATTATGTATAATATTATATTGTTTAAATAACCTAAATAAAATATATTTTATATATATTTTTATGAGATTTAAAATTTAAAATTAACTGAAAAACTTTTCTATTTATTAAAAATTATTTTTTAAATAGTCAAATATTATGATTATTAGTAAAATTTTATTTAATTAAAAAATTATAAATATATATTCCATCTACAGCTGCCTTAAAAATAATTAGTAAACCATTTCCTTCTACTTTTTTTCACAAGCTTTCACTCAGATACGAGATTAGGAGTTCCATCTTTTACAAGCACTTCTAGAAATAGAAATAGTAAAGCTTTGCATCCATAAAGTTACTAAGTCAGTACTGCCTAAAGTAGTAAAGCTGTTTGTTGTTCAGACTCTTGTAAGTACATAATCTCAGTTTAAGTTTTTGATGGATTTTCTTTTGATTTTTCAAGTGATCTATGAACATGAATATTGTAAAATCTGATAAACCAAAACGTCTTTATATAGAAACTACTTCTAGAACTTGAGCTTTCAAACCTGTTCTATTAACATGTATGAGATAATTCTAGACAAGTATTATTATCAATCTACAAGAGAGTAAACTAAGCAACCACAAAAATGAAAACCATAATTAAAGTCCATAACTAACAATATAGCTATTACATCAATCGTTACTTAGTTTAAGAGAATATCTAACAGAACTGACAAGATTTGTATCTGTAAAACTCTTTCTTATTGATTCACGATGGAGGCTGTGTGTTTAAATACAACACAAATAACCTAGTAACTAATAGTTATTACCAAACTATACAATAATAATTAATATTTACATTACACATCCTTTTATTTCCCAATACCCCCCCTCAAGCTGGAGTGTGAAGATCATGAAGACCCAGCTTGGACAGGAAACTCTCAAACTCCCTTCGTCCAAGAGCTTTAGTAAGTATATCGGCGAGTTGTGTTGAAGATGGTACATAAACCGGTGTGATAACGCCTCTAACAATCTCATCACGGATGAAATGACAATCTTTAGCTACATGTTTTGTTTTCTCATGGAAAACAGGGTTCTTACTCAAATAGATAGCTGACTGATTATCGCAATGAAGAGGAACAGATGCAGAACAATCGACGCCAAGTGACGTTAGTAATTCACGCAACCATAAAATTTCACTAACAGTGTCGGCCATTGCCCGGTATTCCGCCTCAGCTGAAGATAGTGAAACACGGTCCTGCTTGCGTGTTTTCCATGATATCGGTGAATCACCTAGCTGAATAAACCAAGCAGTTAAGGAACGTCAAGTCATTGGGTCACTACCCCAATCTGCATCACACCAAGTTGTAAGTTTCAAATCAGAGTTGGCGTGTAACATAATACCTTGGCCTGGATTCCATTTAAGATAACGAACCACCCTTATAGCAGCATCCCAATGATCTTCACGTGGTGAATTCATAAATTGTGACAACACATGGATGGCATATGATAGTTCTGGCCGCGTGACACTGAGATAAATTAACCGACCAACCAAACGACGATATCTAGTAGGATCAGATAATAAGGGACTCTTAGACATTGCCAGTTGATGATTTTGCTCAATAGGATGCGAGACAGGTTTAGAACCGAGGAGACCTGTTTCAGATAATATATCCAAGATGTATTTCCGTTGACATAGGTACATACCAGAAGAGTTTCTTGCCACCTCGATGCCTAAAAAATACTTCAACAAACCCAGGTCTTTCATCCGAAAACATGAACTCAAATACTCTTTAAATTTCTGAATAACAGCTGGTGAGCTTCCAGAAATAATGAGGTCATCAACATACACAAGAACATGAAGGTGCATATTACCAGCATTATCATTTAGAGTAAAAAGTGAGTAGTCAGACATGTTTTGAATAAAACCATATGCTTTCAAAGATTCAGCAAGTTTAGCAAACCAACACCTAGGTGCTTGACGTAGTCCATAAAGTGATTTATGTAAGCGACACACCTGAGATTTGTCATTGGTACGAAAACCAGGCGGTGGTCGAATAAAAACCTCTTCCTCAAGATCTCCGTGGAGAAACGCATTATGCACATCCATCTGATGAATCTCCCAATCTCTAGAGACAGCAACTTCTAAGAAAGAGCGCATTGTAACGGTTTTGCAAACAGGTGCAAATGTTTTTTGATAATCAAGACCCTCAATTTGATGATTTCCAAGAACAACCAACCGAGCCTTATATCGTTCTAAAGTACCATCTGAACGATATTTAATTGTAAATACCCACTTACAGCCCAAAGCTTTCTTACCCGGAGGTAAAGTCTCAACTGTCCATGTACCTTGGTCCTCAAGAGCATCGATTTCTCCTCTCACCGCATGACGCCAATTTTCATCGACCACTGCTTCATCATATGTTCGTGGAATGACACCTTGTGTAATAGCTGCAAGAAAAACCCGATGACTTTCTGAAAAATTATGACAGTCCACATAATCTTCAATAGGATACCAAGAATCATCAACAAATTCACTATCTGTAGCTATATGGGTAGTATTAGTTACGTAGTCCTTAAGACGTGTAGAAGGTTGTTTTTGGCGACAACCAATACCCATGGGAGGCGAAGATGATTCAGTAGATAATGAAGTAGTAGATGGTGAGGCAGATGGTGAAGCAGATGGTGAAGATGATGAAGATGGCTCTATGAGTGGTGCTGTATTTTCATCAGACTGTAAACCATCAGAATTAGGTGTTGAGGATGACGCACCTGAACCGATTGTATCTGGCGTAGGTGTAGTGTTAGGAGACATGGGCAACAGGTCATTGGGAGGACATGTAGCAGACGAACAACCTGTTTCTGTAGGCAGATGAGCAGGTAAAAAATCAAACTCATCATCATAGTCATCGATAATACGAGTCGGTGGTGTTATATTAGATGTCACAGGAGACACCGGAGAAGCTTGGAGTGGAAATTCAGATTCACAAAAGACGACATCACGTGAGATTGATATGACACCAGTCTCCAAATTATAAACTCTCCAACCCTTTTTGTCAAAAGGATATCCAAGAAAAATAGACTTAATGCCTCGTGGTGCAAATTTATCACCTCCATGTTTTTGATTATGGACATAGCATAAACTACCAAAGACCCTCAAATGATGTAGAGCTGGAGGCTGTTTATAAAGCATCTCAAATGGTGTTTTACCCGAGAGCACCGCTGTTGGTGTTCTATTAATTAAATAACCAGCTGTAAGCACACAATAACTCCAAAATTCGACAGGAAGATGTGCTTGAAATCTGAGTGCTCGAGCCACATTTAATATATGCCTGTGTTTACGTTCAACACGACCATTCTGTTGTGGAGTGCCCACACACGACGTCTCATGTATTATCCCTTTCTCTGTGAAAAAACGTTTTAGACATACAAATTCAGAGCCATTATCGGAACGAATGGCCTTGATCTTAGTGTCAAATTGTCGTTCTACTAACGCAACAAAATCTCGTAACATTGAAGGAGCAGCCGTTTTGTCAGGTAATAAATAAATCCATACAGCACGAGAGAAGTCATCGACAATCGTCAAAAAATAACGGGAACCACACAATGATGTAGTCCGGTACGGACCCCATAAATCGCAATGAACGAGCTCAAAAATGGAAGATGTCTTATTAATACTCAACGGAAAAGAATCACGTGTCTGTTTTGCACGAATACAAACGTCGCAAGATTTAAAATCAAAAACATCACTAGTAGTAATATCAGATAAAGGCAGCATATCCATGGCTTTAGAGGCTGGATGACCCAAACGCTGGTGCCAAACATCAAGAGACTGACGATCCAAAGTGTGTGTCATCAATGCTGCTGCAACACCTCTAAAAAAATATAAACCATTGAGTTGTTCACCCGCTCCAATCAGGGTCTGAGTGATGCGGTCCTGAATAACACAAAGCTTATCAGAGAGTTGAAACAGACAGCTGCTCTCATGTGTAAGTTGAGAAACAGAGATTAGGTGACACTGTAATCCATCAACAAAGAAAACATTTGACAACTGTAGCTTAGTTCCTAAGTAAACTGTTCCTTTCTTAGTAGCCGAAGTAAATCTACCATCTGGTAATTTAATCATCATAGGAGCCATATCACATACATCAACAAGAAAGTCAACACAACCAGTCATATGATTTGAAGCGCCTGTATCAATTATCCAAGATTCAAGAAAAAACGTACCAGAAAAACGATCACTCGAGCCTGGGTGGTGCTCATTGAGCATAGTGACCAAAGTTTTCCATTGTTGGTCACTTAAACCAACAAAACCATGTCGGTCCCCATCTGTAACAGCAGAATTTGCTGAGAAAACAGTAGGTGATGCCGAAACCTGATTTAAACGTGCATGTTCAAGACGACGTGGAGCTGATTGTTGAGTGGGAATGCGTTGATCAACAGCCGGGATCTGTGGTAGTTTCCCACGAGGGCGATCACCCCACCAAGAGGGATATCCTATTTTTCGGAAACAATTCACAGCCAAGTGACCAGTTCTCCCACAACTAGTGCATACAGCTGTAGGATCACGCACGTCCGCCTGGTTGCGAGGACGTGAGACGGACTGAACAGCAAAGCTCACACCATCTGTTTTCTCCTCAATCATGCGACCAGTTCGTTTAGATTCTTCATCCTGGATAACAACTTGATATGCCTCGTCAAGTGAAGGTAGTGGATCTCTTGAAAGCAATGAAGATTTTACAGCACCAAAAATCGTTTCATCAAGTCCCATTAAAAATTGATGGAGCTTATCTTCTTCACGTTCCCGTGCAATCTCTGCCATCGTCTTAGCTTGCTGAAAATCGGCAAGACTAGTCCATAATTTTGTTAACTTTCCGTAATAAGATTCCACCGCTGTACCACGTTGATGACAGTTTGCCAATTCTGCCTTCAATCTTTGTACTCGTTGTCCATTTTTCACAGAGAATCTTCGTTGTATATGAGTCCACAAATCATGTGCAACTTCATGGTGAGACAGCGAACTGCTCAAATCTGGAGCAATGGTAAGTTTGATCCACGAAACAACCATAGCGTTGTTTGCCCACCAATCTTCAAGGTCATCGGATTCATCCGATGGTTTAGGTGTAGAACCATCTACAAAACCAAATTTCTTTCTTGCTCGTAATGCAAGTCGAATGTTCAGAGCCCATTCATCATAGTTTGGACCCCGAAGCTGTGGTTGAGAGATGATAGATCCTGGATTATCTCCGGAGGACAAGTCGTAAGGATCAATCCGACGACGTGCGACATCAGATCGTCCTCTGATTCTGCCAGACATCGTTGAATCATGTTGTGTTTCATCCGTCATTGTTAAAAAAACGTTTTTAGAAGAGTATATTCGAAGAGAGAATCGAAAATACTAAGGTTAAATAAGAAGAAAGAAAAAAATGGAGAGATCGAACAAAACCTATAAGATTAGGTAGTGCTCTGATACCATGACAAGATTTGTATCTGTAAAACTCTTTCTTATTGATTCACGATGGAGGCTGTGTGTTTAAATACAACACAAATAACCTAGTAACTAATAGTTATTACCAAACTATACAATAATAATTAATATTTACATTACACATCCTTTTATTTCCCAATAAGAACGACTCCAAGAAAGATGCAATGTTGCTTCCACAAGACCTATGCAAGAACTGGAGTTTAGGTCTGAGCTTATGCACTAAACCCCAAAACAGATCAGTCCAAATCATCTTCTTCTGCGTGACCCTCAATGCCTTGTCCACCACATAATTCCCATACTCATGCCTAGCCAACCTCATTAACCTATCGTCTTCACACTTTAGAAGCTCTTCCACCACTACAACCATTGACAACTCTGTCTCCAAAAGCTGCTCCACAATGAAGCTTCCATGTTTCTTAAACGAGAGATCAACACAATGGCCACGTAGACTAACAGTTATGTCATGCGTGCAATTGAAATTACTAAGTTTAAGCACATGTTGGATCACAAAATTCCCATAAGGATCGTTACTTAGTAAGAGAGCATTGCACACAACTATCTCAAAGATCTTGTTTCTGTAGTAATCATCGTCTTCGTCGGTTATTATTACATTGAGCGCCAAAGAACCGTATTTGTTACGCGCTATATCGAGCGCGTAGTGGAAGATATGCTCGCACAATGCTTCTTTGTTCTTGTTATCAAAAACACTTATCCCTCGTATGGCCACGTGGAACGCGTATTTATCAGTCATGATGTGGAGGAACTGGCGTAAGATAGCGGCGGTGAAGAGAGTGTCCACATCATCAAATTTTCCAAATAGTTTATTTAAGCGCTTGGAGCCATTCTTAATTCTTACGATCTCCAAGAAATAATCGGAATCATAAGTAAGCAACGACGCAGTCCTATGAATCTCTCTTTGGTTAAACTTAGAGATAGTTTCTTTAAAAGAAGCTGAATCTTCTTTGGTATTAGTCATTACTTGTAACATCAGTTTCAAACGCATGTTAAGTTCTTGACGAGTAAAGGCGGCGAGGAATGAGTTGGTTAAAGGTAATGGAGATGGAATGAATGCCGGAGGAGGAACCGCGACGGAGATGTCAGGTGGATAAAGATGAGAAACAGCCGTAAACGGTTGTGTAATGAATTCTTCTCTGGCGGTGGCAAAAAGGAGAGGGTTTAAAGCATTGAGCATAGTTGAAATTGAAAAGCTTGAATCAACGTTTAACATTGTTGATAGTATGAAATAAATAAAAAAGATGTGTGAGAATGAGAGAGTTGAGAGTTGTGAGATGTTCGAAGTAATGATGTTTGTATTTATAATAATATTTGTGAAGGGGTTTTGTTTTCAGTTCTCTGGAAAAAGGAAATATATTTGATGATTGTTTCCTTTTTTTTGTTTTAAATCTTATAATAAAATAGCTATTTCCTTATTTCAGTTAGTTTTATTACAAATTTCCTTATTTCCTTTTAATTCATAGATTTATGTTTTACAATATGATTCATATCTAAACCGTTCTCAAATAGTTTCGATGAACCGGCGTGTATTATCATTTCTTTATTAATTATCTATCAAATAACAACTTCATATACATATTTCTTTAATAAATAATGGTTTTAACATTTTCTTATTGAACCATTTACTTAAAATAAACTATTTCTGGAGATAATGATATCCTGAGTTCAAGAAAGTTCCATTTATCCTCCCATTATCTCTCGTTTAACCTTTTATCATAGGGTTAATTTTTTATCATAGGGTTAATTTATTAATAGAGAAAAAGTTAGCTAATGTGCGCTTTTTTTTTGGTCAACAATGTGTGTATGGTCTCTATGTTTTACACTTTTATACCACTCGTCGTTTTCAAACCAAATAAACTGAAATCAGATATATGTTTAATTTTGTTCTTCTTTGTATATATTTTTACAAAATAATAAAAAATTATTATATTCTTAACAATACAAATAATTATTAACTTTATGTACATTTTATTTAAGGATGAAATCTAAATATGGATAGTGCACCAATCATAAGGATGACGTGACAAAATTGAGCCGATAAGGTCGAAACAGTAGAAAACACACGCTCTTCAACTTCGTCATCGTCTCCTATCTTCAAAATGGCGATGACTTCTGTCACGGCATCATCTCCACTTTCAACTTGCCGTCTATTACGCTGCGCTATTCCCCCAGATCTCTTACCTAGGCCTCTGTTTCTCTCCCTCATCAAACGGAGCAGATGCGTCACGTGCCGGTTCACGTTACGTGCCTCTGCTAATGCTACCGTTGAATCTCCAAACGGTGTCGTTCCGTCGACCTCAGATACAGAGACTAATTCCTCCTATGGCCGTCAGTTTTTTCCTTTGGCTGCAGTCGTAGGCCAGGTAAGAGAAATTGATTGATCCTTGTGTTAATCAACTTATATTTGCTGCAATTTGACTCAGTAGGTTGCAGAATTGTACTCAGTATGAATCAGTTTATCGTTTAAGTTTGTAAAATGGTTTGATTTAGTTTGATTATGTATAAGATAAGCATCCTAAATTTTCATTAGCAAAATGTGTTATTGTGTATAATTTGTTTGCTTCCATTAATGTTGTTGTTTGTTATAGGAAGGCATAAAAACTGCTCTGCTACTTGGCGCGGTTGATCGTGAAATCGGAGGGATTGCTATATCAGGTCGTAGAGGAACTGCTAAAACAATCATGGCACGAGGGCTACATGAAGTCCTCCCTCCTATAGAAGTTGTTGTAGGCTCTATATCAAATGCTGACCCGGCCTGCCCTGATGAGTAAGAATCTTACAACCTGAAAGCAAACTATATATTATTTCTTTTCATCACATTCTCATTTTTGGCTTGTACTCTTATGATATATGTAGGTGGGAAGATGGCTTAGCTGAGCGAGTAGAGTACAATGCTGATAATACCGTTAAGACTGAGATTGTGAAAACTCCTTTCATTCAGGTTCACTTAGTTTTAGGATCTATTACAACCTTTCTGAAATAGTTTTTCCTTATTTTTTTTGTATTACACAGATACCTCTAGGAGTCACAGAAGACAGACTCATTGGCTCTGTTGATGTTGAGGAGTCTGTGAAAAGGGGGACAACTGTTTTCCAACCTGGTCTTTTGGCTGAAGCCCATAGAGGAGTGTTGTATGTTGATGAAATAAATCTCTTAGATGAGGGGATTAGTAATCTACTTCTCAATGTGTTGACAGATGGTGTGAATATAGTTGAAAGAGAAGGAATCAGCTTTAGGCACCCATGTAAGCCACTTTTAATTGCAACCTATAACCCTGAAGAAGGTGCTGTCCGAGAACACTTGCTAGACCGTGTTGCCATTAATTTAAGGTATTGCTGGATTTTATGAATCAAGGGTGAAAAACATTGCCTGTTTCTTTTGGGTGATTCCTAGTTCTTTTTTTTTGTACATCACTATGTTAACATTTGCAGTGCAGACCTGCCTATGAGTTTTGAAGATCGTGTCGCAGCAGTTGGAATTGCTACACAGTTTCAGGAATCTTGTAATGAGGTTTTTAGAATGGTAAATGAAGAGACAGAAACAGCAAAGACACAGGTATCTTCAAATGAATTAAGAGGAAAACCCAATGCCCCATTAGCAAAAGTTGAATAGGATGCTATGCTTCTTAGCCCACTTTTCTCGGTCATAATCCAGTGCATTTTCTCCAACTGCAGATTATATTGGCAAGAGAATATTTGAAAGATGTCAAGATAAGTAGAGAACAATTGAAGTATCTGGTTTTGGAAGCTGTCCGAGGTGGTGTTCAGGTATTCTGCAAAAACTCTAAATTACTTGCGTTTATGGAAGAATAAGGATAAATACGAAAAGAAAAGACAAGATAAATCCAAGATATGTCACAATCATAGTCTTCAACTAGTATAGTCCGTTAACAGGAACAAATAAGGTAAGGGATGGAATGCAAGAAATGGCTCATCACAGACAGAAAGATGCATTTAATAGAGTTCATATGATTTATAAACAGAACTGGATAAAGAAAGGCTTCACATCAAGTGCGTTTGTTGCGCTGTTGATTGTGATATTTCACCATGTTATGATCATATCACTATAATAGCATGTCGTGGCTAGAGTATTAGATAGTTAATACTAATTGTCTATTTTTCTCACGATGAGTACCTGGCATTTGTTTAATACTCCTTTCCCCAATAACAAACTTATGATACAGGGACACCGCGCTGAACTATATGCAGCTCGTGTTGCGAAGTGCTTAGCTGCAATTGAAGGGCGAGAAAAAGTCACAATTGATGACCTTAGAAAGGCAGTTAAGTACTATTCTCTGGCTCATTTATTTACTATATTTTTTTCCTGAACGATGAAGCAAGCCATAAACTTTTAAGTTCTCTGGCAGGAACATTTTCTCGTTAGAATTACTCCCTTTAGTTTTAATGCCTTTTCCTATTATTTCTGGGACATTTTAAATGTACTTCTGCTTTTCTTATCTTGCCTTGTTCCATTTTCAATAGGTTGAACTGGTCATTCTTCCTCGTTCATCAATAGATGAGACTCCACCTGAACAACAAAACCAACCACCACCTCCTCCACCTCCACCTCAAAATAGCGAGTCTGGAGAAGAAGAAAATGAAGAAGATCAAGAAGAAGAAGAGGTCAGTGGATTTGGTACACATTATAGTCTCTCGTTGGACATATGAACAAGGTTCTCTAAAGTATAAATCATTAACCAATGTAGGATGAAAGCAATGAAGAAAATGAAAATGAGCAGCAACAGGACCAAATACCTGATGAGTTTATATTTGACGCTGAGGGTGGTCTGGTAGATGAGAAACTCCTCTTCTTTGCTCAACAAGCCCAGAGACGCCGGGGCAAAGCTGGCAGAGCGAAGAATGTCATATTCTCAGAAGATCGAGGACGCTATATAAAGCCAATGCTTCCAAAGGTTTGCCCTCGAGGTCAATCTCAATCTGGCTAGTTAACCTTGGTTCCTTAACTGAATCCATTTATGTAAAATGGTCTAGCCATTTTACCTTAGTTTATTGGTTTGTTCTAGAGTACCTTCTGTTGAAAATCGCTAGTTTGTTCCCATTTTTAGTAGTGAGGCTCCCAAATGGCCACTAGAGGCTCAGTAGTAGAAGTGACCAGGCTCCCAAATATGCATAATCCGTAACAAATTTTTACGTTGACAGGGTCCAGTAAAAAGATTAGCTGTTGATGCAACCCTTAGAGCAGCTGCACCATACCAGAAATTGCGCAAAGAGAAGGATACTGCAGGAACCAGGAAAGTCTTTGTCGAGAAGACAGATATGAGGGCTAAAAGAATGGCAAGGAAAGCTGGAGCCCTGGTACTGAACCTTGGCCATTAATTTTTTTAAAAAGATTGCATATAATAGTTTCTTGATACAAAACTATTCTCTCTTAGATTTTAAACACAAAGATGTTTGGCATTTAACAGTGTCCTTGATACAGTCTTCAGTGAAAATATATATAATATCTGATTACGCATCTGGCTTACTATTGTTGTGTGGAAGATTATTTTCGTGGTTGATGCAAGTGGAAGTATGGCATTGAATCGTATGCAAAACGCCAAAGGTGCTGCACTCAAACTGCTGGCAGAGAGCTATACTAGCAGGGATCAGGTAAAAGTTACTCTTTTAAATGAATCTGTTGGCCCTTCAGAGATGAGACTCATACTCCAGTGATTGGTTTAGGTATCGATTATTCCTTTCCGAGGAGATTCTGCAGAAGTGCTTTTGCCACCTTCTAGATCAATTGCAATGGCAAGAAATCGTCTCGAGAGACTTCCCTGTGGTGGTGGTTCTCCTCTTGCCCATGGTTTAACGACGGTATGACTACTAAGGTGGTCTTTTCATCATTATTGTTGTTCAGCATAATATTAATAATATTAAATATTAGGCAGTAAGAGTGGGACTAAACGCAGAGAAGAGTGGTGATGTTGGGCGTATAATGATCGTTGCAATAACAGATGGTAGAGCTAACATTACACTAAAAAGATCAACTGATCCTGAATCTATAGCCCCAGATTCTCCTAGACCCTCATCCAAAGAATTAAAGGTAAACAAAAAAAAAAACAAGCTCTGTATCCACGATACAGTGATTATAATTGCTAGTGCTTGGTGTTGTTTAGGATGAGATTTTGGAAGTTGCCGGGAAGATATACAAGGCTGGGATGTCTCTTCTAGTGATTGACACTGAGAACAAGTTTGTTTCAACTGGTTTTGCTAAGGAGATTGCAAGAGTTGCTTAAGGTTTGGTTTATGTAATTGATTTTGAAACTTTATTTTTTGTTATTTGAAGTAGAGAATAATCATATTGGGTTTTGATTGTTCCTCCTCAACAGGAAAATATTATTACTTGCCAAATGCTTCGGATGCTGTCATCTCAGCGACCACTAGAGATGCATTGTCCGATATGAAGAATTCTTGACCTCATTTGTCTTAAATGCTTTGGTCCTGTGATGCTGGATCTTTAGTGTATAATTCTAATTTGTGCAAAAAAACTAATTAAGGACTTTATCAAAAACAAAAAAAAGAAGCTAAAGTAAGGTGATCGATGAAAAAAATGAAAGCTCTTAAGCACATGGGAGTCCAGCTCTTCTCTCTAAATTATCGAAATTATTATCTCATTATGAGAGATTAATAATGCATTATACATATGGATCATAATTTATCTATATAGGATTGGTTTTATTCCTTTTTTCTAATTTAAAATATTAATTATGATAAAAAGGCCCATATGGGTGCATGTGAAATGTGAAAGCACATATGAAAAAGTTAGATTTTGTGCAAAATAGAGGATCTTTAATAGGACAAATAAATTTAATTAGAGGTATCATCCATCAACCTTACAAAACTACAACAATTGATTAGACGAACCCGCGTCTGTTTTTATACTTTTTAACTGTTTTACATAATCAATATTTATATGTTTTAGACTTTTAGAAGTTACCGAGAGTATACAGCTTTGGCTGATGTATGATCAGCATCGATCCAATGCTTTTAAATGTCGTGTCTCAATCGAGTTTACACGTACATAGATAAAACCTCTTAGTCATAGAGTTAGAAAGTTAAAATTTGATGATAACATATTTGTGTTAATGAATGATGCATGCAATATTTTAGTTTCTATATGATGATAAATGTGATTGTATATATATTTATATATGCACGAAGTGGCATGGTATGTTTCCTGTTGCAACTTGGCAATGAACTTTCTTATTTTCTAATTTTAATTATCTTCGAACAACGTGAAAAGATTCTCCCACGAACATTATTTTGATGTCTTTTTTTACAGACGCCACTTGGAACAAAACATTCTCCAGACTAATGTTTAATGTTTCAACATGTCCCGACTACAAATCCATTGTAAATGACAACTTTTTTGGGTTTGAAAACAATAAAGATATGTAAAAATATTATCAGTAATGTTTATTTTTTATACAGTTTTATTGTGACTAATTATCAGTGATCGTTGGCACTATACTATATAGACAAATTCTCTGGCCCATGTTCCATTGTCCCACAAATCCCTAATGAGGACAAAGCTTTACAAGTCACTCAGTGCCTTATGATTAGTTGTTTATGTCTATAGATATTATTATACATATAAGTCGTGTAGCTTTCCACCGATGGAAAAAAAGAAAAAAAAATCATGATTAAATAATTGAGAGATTAAAATAACTTAAGATTCTGAACTAATCATTATTTTCCAGCCTTTTTTTGCTTTTCACTTTCTCTTATTATCAACTTCGCTTGTGGACCTTCAATATCAGTTTCACAGTTTGGTTTCAAAAATGCCATAAAATTAACCAAAAAAGAGAAGAAAAAAAATGGCGAATCCAAACCTTTTGTTCCTCTTTTATTACATTGGTTTATTATCTCTTTTATCTTTTGTTTCTTCTGAAACATTTCAAAGTTATGAACAAGATCTCTTGTTGGCCATTAAGTCAGAGCTTTTAGATCCTTCAAATAATCTCCAAGACTGGAAAAGAGTTGAGAATGCTACAATATTTACTGGGTCAGTGCATTGTCATTGGACTGGAGTTCACTGTGATTCAAATGGCTCTGTGGCTAAGCTTCTTCTCCCCAATATGAGTCTCAGTGGAAACGTCTCAGATCAGATTCAGAGTTTCCATTTTCTTCAAGTCCTTGATCTCAGTAATAATGCTTTTGAGTCTTCTCTTCCTAAATCTCTTTCTAATCTCACTTCCTTGAAGGTCTTTGACGTAAGTGTGAACAGCTTCTTTGGAACCTTCCCTTATGGTCTAGGGATGGCTAATGGTCTTATACACGTCAATGCTTCAAGCAATAATTTTTCTGGGTTTCTCCCTGAAGATCTTGGCAATGCAACTACACTTGAGGTTTTGGATGTTCGAGGAGGTTACTTTGAAGGCTCTGTGCCTTCTTCGTTCATGAATCTCATGAATCTGAAGTTTCTTGGTCTTTCGGGGAATAACTTTGGTGGAAAGTTACCTAAGGTGATTGGTGAGCTCTCTTCCTTAGAGACTATCATTCTTGGTTACAATGGCTTTACAGGTGAGATTCCAGAAGAGTTTGGGAACCTGACGCGACTTCAGTACCTCGACTTGGCTGTTGGGAACCTTACAGGCCAGATTCCATCTTCTTTGGGGAAGCTAAAACAGCTTACTACAGTTTATATCTACCAGAACCGTCTCACAGGGAAGATTCCTCGAGAACTCGGTGATATGACTTCTCTTGTGTTTCTTGATCTGTCTGATAACCAGATCACAGGAGAAATACCTATGGAAGTAGCTGAGTTGATGAATCTGCAGCTTCTGAATTTGATGAGGAATCAACTCACGGGAATCATTCCGCCAAGGATTGCTGAACTACCAAATCTTGAGGTTCTTGAGTTGTGGCAGAACTCTCTTGTGGGTTCTCTACCAGTGAATCTCGGCAAAAGTTCGCCATTGAAGTGGTTAGATGTTTCATCAAACAAGCTTACAGGAGAAATCCCATCAGGATTGTGCTATTCCAAAAACCTCACAAAGCTCATTCTCTTCAACAACTCATTCTCAGGTCAGATTCCAGAGGAAATCTTCTCATGTTCAACTTTAGTTCGTGTTCGAATCCAGAGAAATCTCCTTTCTGGAACAATACCCGCTGGTTTAGGTGACTTACCAATGCTTCAGCATCTAGAACTAGCTAAAAACAACCTCACTGGTAAAATTCCAGATGATATAGCCTTATCTACATCACTCTCATTCATTGACATATCATTTAATCATTTCTCATCCCTATCTTCAGCCATTTTCTCAAGTTCTAATCTTCAAACCTGCATTGCCTCACATAACAACTTTTCTGGAAAACTACCTAACAAGATTCAGGATCGTCCATCTTTGTCTGTCCTAGATCTTTCCTTCAACCATTTTTCAGGTGAAATCCCAGAAAGGATTACTTCTTTTGAAAAACTTGTGTCACTAAGTCTCAAGAGCAACCAATTGGTTGGAGAAATCCCTGAGGCATTAGCTAGCATGCGCATGTTAGCTGTTCTTGACCTCTCAAACAACTCTCTAACGGGGAATATACCAGTAAACTTGGGAGCTTCCCCAACACTGGAGATGCTAAACGTGTCATTCAACAAACTCACAGGACCCATTCCTTCAAACGGGCTGTTTGCAGCCATAAACCCAAATGACCTAGTGGGAAACGATGGCTTATGTGGTGGAGTTTTACCTCCTTGCTCAAAAAGCCTAGCTTTGTCAGCAAAGAGGAGAAATCCAGGGAAAATTCACGTGAATCACGCAATCTTCGGGTTCATTGTTGGAACTGCGGTCATTGTGTCTCTGGGAATTATGTTCTTGGCAGGGAGATGTGTATATAGAAGATGGGATCTTTACAGCAACTTTGCCAGAGAATATTTGTTCTGCAAGCAACCTAAGGAGGAGTGGCCATGGAGACTCGTGGCATTCCAGAGACTGTGTTTCACAGCAGGAGACATCTTATCACATATCAAAGAAGCAAACATCATTGGAATGGGAGCTATGGGGATTGTTTACAAAGCAGAAGTCATGAGACGGCCATTACTCACAGTAGCTGTGAAAAAACTCTGGAGATCACCATCACCACAGAGTGATATAGAAGATCCTCATCATCATCACCAAGAAGAAGAAGAAGAGGATATACTCAGAGAAGTAAACTTGCTTGGTGGTCTCCGACACAGAAACATTGTGAAGATTCTTGGTTACATTCACAATGAGAGGGAAGTGATGATGGTGTATGAGTACATGCCCAATGGTAACTTAGGAACTGCTTTACATTCTAAAGATGAAAAATTCTTACTAAGAGATTGGGTCTCGAGATACAACGTCGCCGTAGGAGTAGTTCAAGGTCTCAATTACTTGCACAACGATTGTTATCCGCCGATCATTCACAGAGACATCAAATCTAATAACATTCTTCTCGACTCAAATCTCGAGGCAAGGATAGCTGATTTTGGATTAGCGAAGATGATGCTCCATAAGAACGAAACAGTTTCTATGGTGGCTGGATCTTACGGGTATATAGCACCGGAGTACGGATACACATTGAAGATTGACGAGAAGAGTGATATATATAGTTTGGGAGTTGTGCTTTTGGAATTGGTGACTGGGAAAATGCCGATTGATCCTTCGTTTGAGGAATCGATTGATGTTGTGGAGTGGATTCGGAGGAAGGTGAAGAATAATGAGAACTTAGAAGAAGTGATTGATGCGAGTATCGCCGGAGAGTGTAGACATGTGATCGACGAGATGCTTTTGGCATTACGAATAGCTCTTCTCTGCACTGCGAAACTTCCGAAGGATAGACCATCGATTAAGGACGTTACTACTATGCTCGCGGAGGCGAAACCACGTCGGAAAAGTGTCTGTCATGTAGCCGGCGATGTGCCGATTTTTAAAAACTC
>KE158111.1:31811-42009 GCA_000411055.1 Leavenworthia alabamica
TCAAAATTGTGTAATAGAAAGGTCCCTATTGTTCAATGGATAATTCAAGTAGATTCATAATAATCGTAAAAGGTAAATTTGTAGATCTAATGAGATTATAGATTTGTAAGATTAATTTGATATAAGTAGGGTTCATCCTTAATTTATAAGGTATACCCTTCATGTCTCTGCGTTTTTTATTTACTCCCACCACTTTTGAAATATCCATTATTTACCCAATGCTTTTCTTACGGAAAATTCATGCTTAGAATTAGGGGTGTTATTGAATTAATATTTAAAATGATTTTAGCGTATTTTAGTTTAACAATTATTTTAAAATACTATTTAAAATGATGGTATTTTGATTATTTATGTTTTAGAGAAAAAATACAGTAAAATACATTCAAACTAGATTATAACCCACGAGTTAAAAGCGTGGGAAATATGTTCGACATATATTTTTAATTATATAGATAAGATATGTAAAATATAATTATGGTGCATTTTATATATAGTAATTTTAAATTTTAAATTAATGATACAATAATTATTAAAATATGTAAGTATATATTTTCTTGGTATTTTTTTTTTGTTAGTTTTTGTATTGTTTAAATATCATTATGTTTATTAAACCCGTATGTTTTGTAGTACGAAAAAATATATTCAATATATTTTTTGTATATATATATATATATATATTTGAAATAAATTTATAAAGTGCTTTACAATTTATTATTTTGTGTATCGGTATTTTGCGTTATATGTGTTTTGTTTAGTTTAGTTTTTTTTATTTTAAATTTTAAATATTTAATAACTTATCTTAGGTGTTATTAATTATTTATATTTTTTTACTTTAATTATGTTTTATCTTAGATATTAATTTTTTTGTAAGTTAATTAGATCAAGTATCACTGTATTAGTTATATATGTTATTAGTATCTTAGTTTTTTTTGTGTGTAGTTAAATAAAGAAGAATAATAACAAACAAATTACCTTTTCAATAAAGTTAGTATGACATAAATAATTTATGTGAAGCTTACAATGTTCATGGCTTATTTCATAAATCTTTATCAATAATTCTTAACATCACAAAAATCTATAGCATATCTTAAGGGGATGTATTGAACTTGATATTTGAAAAGATTTGATTTCTAATGAGATTTGATATGATTTGGTTGAATTTGAGTGAATTTGAAATTTTGTTATAAAATTCTCTAAAATCTCAGCTAAATACATGAGATTTTGATCTTTGTATTTTTAACTAAGAAACCCTCTGAAATCCCAGCTGAGATTTTTAAATCAAATCCTTATACGATTTTCAATAACAGTGGATTTCATGGTACTTTTAAAAATCACTGTTTCAATAACACTGAATTTCAATAACTTTTTCAAAATTCATGTTTCAATAACACATGATTCTCCATATATGAAGAAAGATAGTGACCTTGTGAGCATCTGAATCTGTGTAACGATGAGCAGTATCGTAAAAAAACACAAAGCCTTGTGATCTTAGAAACTTGTAGACATGTCCTCTCTTGCTTCCATTCCAGTCTCTTCACCACAACACAAAACATATAAACAAAACAGAAGAAATTTAAGTAAATATATAACTCATGAAAACGTATGCTTTAGAGACAGGTTATGTTAAGTTACCAAAAAAATATAATAGGCATGAAACTTAGATTAACTTCTTTCTGATAAGATTCAACATACTGAAAAATCTTATAAACCTATACAAATTAAATAAATAATGTTAATAAGAATGATACAAAATCATGAGTGGAGTTGTTAGTATAAGATTGAATTATTTTATACCTGTTGCAATCTTACTATAGACAATGTTGAATCATGAAGAAACAACAAATGAGTTTTGACAATCAAAACTTAGAAGAGTTTACAACTATATATATATAGAAAAAGTATTAACAGAATATATAGAATGTAGGAGTATATAATTCAAAATAATATCATAAAAAGAATATCCTATTTTTCAGTATTGTTGAAACTAACAATCTAAAAATAATTAAAGAGAAACAGAAGAAGAAAAAAAATAAAATTTGAAAATTTGAATTCATGTTTAATTCGTTCCATAAAAGAGAAAAAATATGAAAGCTATATTTTTTTGAAAAATATAATCTATTGATGATGATGGTTTCTTAAAATAAATTCAAATATGTTAATTACATCATTATATTTCAAATATAAGATATTTAATATAATTATATTTAATAAGATACATGTTACGTAAAAAACTAGATTTAATGATGATTTAACATTAAAAACAAGTGAATATTCTAGTATGAATTAGGTTGTTTAATCGTCATATATGTTGATTTTTGTAAAGGTTTTAATTAGTTTGAAAGTTTGTTTGGAATGTGGAGTAATAATAGGTTATACATAATTATTAAAGTAAATAGTAAATAAGTAAATAGATAATTATGGGTTGTTTCGAGTAAATAGGTTATTAGGATTGTTTTAATTTAATAGATAATTAAAATAATAATTATACGTTTAATTAGGTTGTTTAATTGTGATATATATTGTTTTAAATGTGGAGTAAATATAGGTTATATGGAGAATATACTAGAGAATTATTAGGATTGTTTTGATTTAATAGGTAATTAAAATAATAATTATAATGTGATTAAATACTATTTTATCCTATTATATTAAACATTTTAAAATAAGGATAAATAGAATGACATTTATAGTAATTATTATACATTTTAAAGGTTATAGTATTTAAAATATTGTAAAAATAATAAATAGTAGATCCAAATGTAAATAAATCAAGCAAACATTGAACAACACTTAGATTTTTTAATGTATTTTAAAATCAACAACCAAATATTAAATCTAATAACAATGTATTGTTTTTGTATTTTTTTAAATACATAATTGAATAACATATGATTTAATTGTATTATAAAAATACAATCAAATCTATTAAAATACATAATTGAATTTAGTTACAATATATTAATGTCTAACTAATTAATCTAAAGTATTTCATTATCATATTAAAAGTTAAGATATGTTGGTAATTTGATGTTGTTGAATAAATATTATAATTTGTTGATAATAAATATTATAATTTGTGTACAACAAATTAGATATCATCATTAAAAATAATTATTTAATTATTCTTATGAAAATTAAATTTTGTTTGATAAAAATAGATCCCAAAAAAAATCAATGACTCTTAAATTAAGTTTTAAAAAATATAATTGGTTAGAATTTTACAAACATTTTAAAGTATAACTAATAAATTAATTTTTTATTTTATAAAATGAAGGGCCCGGTTGATTGTTTATTGATTTTAGGCGTTATGGCCAAATAGTGATAAGTAAAAGGACTATATAAAATGAAGGTCCCTGTAAATTGTTTATTTATTTATTGGGTATTTTGATTATCGAAACAAAAATATATAGTAGCATAGGAAATTGCATCTGCTTACTTTTGAAGCGTGTTATAATTTTATAACCAAGACATGATAGAAAGCAAAATTGGGAAAGATCCAGAAAATTTATCAAATCCAGCAAAAGAGTCCACATGCTTGTTGTTTTTGTTCTTCTTAGTTATTAGTTTGTCTTCAAAGAGATTTAATTATCAACATATGGATGGACCTGTAGATTTAATTCCAATTTTGCCCTTTTCTTCTTCCTTCATCCTTGATTTTGTTGGGAGAATATGTAAAAGGTTGGTTTCATATTTGGACTTTTGACCTATGAATTTTAATTTGTAATATGTGAACCATGGAAAATGACATGCGATGTCGTAATAATATGAATCTAGTGATGAATTTAGGGTTTAGATATGATGAATCTGGATTAATAAAATATTATAGTGATTTTGGATCTTTTAGATCCATGCTGATTTTTTTAGAGGTTCTGAGTTTTGATTTATCTGAATCTAGGTGAAACTGAAGGAGCTCGAGCTGTTTTAATCAATCCAATTCAAGAAACCCTAAATCTACACTATGTAAGCATTTTTACTCACTTTTATATGGTCTTGATAGATTTTGATTTGGGGATAAATTAAGCATTAAGCAATGAACTGTTCTTACATCTTTGGCTTGTGATATATGATTGTTATTATTATTTACTATTATTATAATTGTCAATTTTATTTTGGTTATTTATGGGAAATGATCTTTGAATTGTGTAGTGTTGGCATAGAAGTAATGGGGACAGAACTAATGAGAATTTGTGTAAAAGATGAGAGTGAGGATATACCATCTGTGCCTCTTGGATTTGAATCATATGCAACTTTTACCTTAAAAAAATTAGGGCCTGGCCCTGATGATATTACCAAGGCTTCAACTGAAAGCCCTTCTGTAACGGAAATTGTAACCGATGAATCGAAAGCGCGTGGATATCTACAAAGTAGACCTTGGATAAATTATGGTCACAATGATAATGCAGATAAAACCAAGACTGCAAGTAAAAGCGATTCTGTAACGGAAGAAGATAATATGGAAATGGAATTGAATGTTGATAAAGCTGTTCGATATCTACGAAGTAGACCTTGTATAAATGATGGCGGATGTGGCGATGATGCTGATGATAAAACCAAAACTGTAATTGAACAAGGTAATATGGAAATGGAATCTGATGTTGCCAGAGCTGCTCGATGTCTACGGCGTAGGCCTCGGATAGATTATGGTGGATTTAATGATGATGCTGCAATCAATGACAACGCCGATTCTCAAAATCGTGATCAAGTTAGTTCTTTTATTTGCTGGTTTTTTTCTTATGCCTAATAACTTGTGTTTCTATCTCTTTCTCATGCATCGCGTCATTGCAGAATTGCGTTGTGAAGCCTTTTCTACCAAAGGGTGTGGTTAGGGGATGTGAAGAATGTAAAGACTGCCAAAAGGTTATCTCAGTTAACCACAGAAATAACTTAAATTGTCTTTCACTTGAGCATTTTTCTTGTATTGTTTAGTTGTTTCATGACCCTCTAACGCCAGATTCACAACTTTGGCAGGTAATTGCTAGATGGCGTCCAGATGAAGCTTGTAGGCCTGACCTTGCAGACGCCCCTGTATTCTACCCAAGCGAAGAGGTTGGTCTTGTTCACATTCTATACTTCCAAACCTTTTCAACTGAATTTCTATGTAGATAAATCAATATTTTTGACATAAACTGCACATCTGCTTCTAGGAGTTTGAAGACACTCTGAGTTATATAGCTAAAATAAAACCCGAGGCTGAACATTATGGAATCTGTCGCATTGTTCCCCCGCCTTCTTGGAAACCCCCTTCCCCATTGAAAGAGAAGCAAGTATGGGAGGGTTCTAAATTTATGACCCGTGTCCAAAGAGTTGATAAACTTCAGAATCGGAGTTCAATGAAGCAGATTTTGAAGCATTCTAATCAAATGAGAAAGAAGAAAAGAAAGTGCATGAAAATGGGAATGGATTCTGTCACTGTTGGCATGAGTGATCCCTGTTCTGGGAGCACCGGAATGAGTGGACTTGAGAAGTTTGGATTTGAACCTGGTCCAGGGTTCACTCTAAAAGACTTCAAAATATATGCTGATGAGTTTAAGGCTCAATACTTTAAAAAGGGTGGAACTTCTACAAATAATGAAGGTGAAGTCGGTGATTCCATAGACTCTTGGGAGCCAGCAGTTGAGGATGTTGAAGGTGAATATTGGCGGATAGTAGAGAAAGCAACTGAAGAGATAGAGGTGAAGTTTTGTTCCCTGTTGTTTTTTTCTGTTTACTTTGGGTTGTATGGTCGTTTCTCCTAACTGCCACATTGATTCTTCAATATAGGTGCTATATGGTGCTGACCTCGAAACTGGGATATTTGGTAGCGGATTCCCCAAGATATCATCAAGTCACAATGCTGCTTCTTCCGATGGAAAATATGCAAAATCAGGCTGGAACTTAAATAACTTTCCAAGGCTTCCAGGATCCCTCCTTGCGTACGAGGGAAGTGATATTTCTGGTGTCCTTGTGCCGTGGTTGTACATTGGGATGTGCTTCTCTTCTTTCTGTTGGGTAAGATTGATCTCTGTTACTTGCATAATTTTGTTTTGCGTGATAAAGCATGTGCCTCGTTGGGATATCTTCCTCTTATTGAAATTTAACATAGGCTGCTAGAAACATAACAACCACAAAAGGATGTGCTTTGTTTCTATTACCTATTTACAAATGGTAGATGAATGTGATCAAATTTATGTGCTCTATAATCACAATAAATTGTTTTTTACATATTAATAAAGCTAGATTAGGATAATCTTTGGTTCAGTTTACGAAAAAATGATTATAAATTATAAGGTCTTTCTTCTGTGTTCAATACATCTGCAAGTGGAACTCTTCAGAAATGCTTTAGGATCATCGTATTATACAATTTTCTCCAGTGGTCCAGTGGATTTGTTATCCATTATTGACATTCGTCTGTTACTGTTTCTGTTTTTGTTTCCCCAAAACACAGCATGTTGAAGATCACCACTTGTATTCATTGAACTATATGCACTGGGGGGCACCAAAATTGTGGTACGGTGTTGGAGGGAAGGATGCTGTTAAACTTGAGGAGGCTATGAGAAAGCATCTACCTGATCTTTTCGAAGAACAGCCTGATTTGCTTCATAAGCTAGTAAGTGTTTATATATTTGATGAACTGAATCACAGTTTTGTCGCCTTATAATCACACATCATACAATTTCTTGTTTTGAGAGCCTCATTCAGTATATTGAATTGTGCTTGTGCTAGCTGCCTTATTGATCCTGGGTAAATCATGGTGATGTTTTCATTTTATTACTGTATCAGCATATGACACATTACCATATTCTGTGTTTGCAATTTGCAGTTATTAAACCCTGTAGGAACCTCTGTTTTTTTTTTCCTTCATTCACTTGCACCTGATTTCAATATATTTGTTACACCCATAATTGTTTCAGTACAGTTGCATAAAGTAAATCCTTTGATGCTCTTTCATGTAGGTTACACAATTATCCCCGTCAAAACTGAAAACGGCAGGAGTACCTGTGCACCGTTGTGTCCAGCATGCTGGAGAGTTTGTCTTGACTTTCCCTCGGGCATATCATGCTGGGTTTAATTGTGGTTTCAACTGCGCCGAAGCTGTGAATGCTGCACCAGTTGACTGGTTGCCTCATGGGCAGATTGCTATAGAGTTATACTCTCAACAGAGTAGAAAAACGTCCATCTCGCATGATAAATTGTTGCTTGGGGCAGCAAGAGAAGTAGTGAAAGCCGACTGGGAGCTGAACTTTCTAAAGAAAAATTCGATAGATAATTTAAGGTGGAAAGCATTCAGTGGAAAGGATGGACTATTGGTGAAAACACTCAAGGTATATATATCCTTTTCTAGATTCTTGAAGTTTAGATGCCTATAAGTGTGCATGATTGGAAAATCCTGAAGTCATTGTTTAGCTAAGAGGTATCCTTGTAAATCGGTGTGTGGTTCCATCCGTTGTAAACCGGTAGCATCAAGTTGTAATTGATTTGAAACTTGAAATTCTCGTAAGTTAAGGGTCTTGCATATTACATAAGTCTACAGCCAACTAATTATGGAAGAACGAAAGATTTGTACACCTCTTACTACATAAAACAAATGATTAGTTCAAGAGTTTTTTTTTTCTTCTTGTAGGTTTAGGAAGATCATTCTTTATTGTCAATATGGTTAAATTTGACGTTTTTGTGTTTTATATAGGCACGTGTTGACATGGAACGCACAAGAAGAGCATTTATGGGCAACTCTTCACTTGCTTTGAAGATGCATAGTAATTTTGATGCTACCAATGAGAGGGAGTGTTGTATATGTTACTTTGATTTGCACCTGTCCGCTGTTGGTTGCCGTTGTTCCCCAGAGAAGTATTCTTGTCTGACTCATGTGAAGCAGTTGTGTTCATGTCCAGGGGTTACTAAATATTTTCTATTTCGCTATAATATTGATGAACTGGGTGTTCTTGTTGAGGCAGTGGAAGGAAAACTGGGTTCTGTATGTAGATGGGTAAGTCAAGATTTAGGATTAACATTAAGTGCGCACATCTCAGGAAGCACGATAGAGATAGAAGAGGATGAAACAGTTGCACTTTCAGGGAAAGATATGCAGTTGAAAGTAACAAAGAGAGAAGATCTAAGTAAAGGGCTAGAAAAGACGAGTAAATTTGCAAACGTGGATTTACTTAAGAAAGGGAAGGAAAAACTAACGCCAAGCCATTATATAAAGCCTTTCGAAGGAGAAACATTACATGATTGTTCTGTTCCAATAGTTTCAGCCTGCCAACCATCGGAAGGAAGCATGCTCTCTATGGCAACCGCCAAGTCTGCAAGTAGAAAAAAAAATTCACAGAGTCTTCCCAATGATGTGATACTCCTCAGTGATGATGAGCAAGACATACCTAGGAAACAAAGTTCTGTGAAAAGAGATGCAGTTTCTTATGGCAAGCATTTGGACCTACGAGGGAGATCAATTGTATTAGCATTAAAAGCTTCTAGCAAAATTGCTGCTCCAATTTGCCAAAGGAAAGTAGATTCTTTGCCTAATATTCGAAATACAATAGCATTGCCTACTAATGACCAAAAAGCAATGGGAGGGGATGTACTGAGTTCTGCATCTCCTGCGGAAATTGATACCAAGGCTGATGGATTTGCTCAGGATCTATGTAATAGGATGGACACTAACAGCCTTGTTAGTGGAGTAGCTACTAGATATCAATCCAAAAACTCTGGAGGTTTGGCTATATTGGATGTGGTTGATGGGGCAAAAAGTAATTCAGTTACACCATCTTGTTCGCAAAATAATAGTCCGGATAGGTTCATCCGGCATAAGGGCCCCCGTATTGCGAAGGTCGTGAGGAGAATCAATTGCAATGTAGAGCCTTTAAGTTATGGATGTATACTTTCTGGAAAATCATGGTGTAACAGCCGAGCAATTTTTCCTAAAGGTGACATGTGGTCTAGTATTTTTGCAACCTGGAAACAAAAACAGATATATATTAATTTTGCAAATTCTTCATGTCTGGTCTTCTTTGATGCAGGATTTCGTAGCCGGGTTAGGTACATCAACATTTTGGACCCAACAAATATGTGCTTCTACATTTCAGAAATTCTGGATGCTGGACGCGACAGTCCATTGTTCATGGTTAGTTACTAGATAGATGCTCATCTAGTTTAGCTCACGGTAAAGTATATCAGAATAGTGTTTCATTTTAAATATAATCATATGGATATTTACGATGACATGAATCAATACTGGAACCGGAATGTCATTGACCTAGAGCCTCATCTTGGTTAGAGAACTTCAAAAGTTTTTAAGCAAGAATGATATAACCAAAACCGAAATTTACCAAATGAATAACCCTCAAAATCTTGTCTATGTTAAAAAAGTTGTTTTGTCATCAACAAACAGTGATATGTTCTTCTTGTCAGGTTTACATGGAGAGTAATCCCAGTGAGATGTTCGTTCACTTGTCGCCAACAAGATGCTGGGAAATGGTAAGAGAAAGAGTAAATCAAGAGATAAGTAAGCAACACAAAGCCGGGAAATCAGATCTTCCTCCTTTGCAGCCCTCTGGGACTCCTGATGGTTTTGAAATGTTTGGATATACATCACCCGCAATCGTACAGGTAAATTTTGAATTCAGCTCAGAGTTATATGCTTGTTGTAAGTGCATTGGATCTTATATATCCTCTAGTTTAAAAGTAAAGCCAATACTCAAACCAAATTTGGGATTTTCTCTTCCTCTATGATAAACTAAAAAGAGTCTGATTATAACATTGTTGATTTCGAAAATGTAATGCTTCATTTGTTAATCTAGTTGACATAAAGCTACTCTGATGTGATTAACAGGCTATAGAAGCATTAGACGTGAATCGAGTTTGCACTGACTATTGGGATTCCAGGCCTTATTCACGACCTCAAGTTCAGTTCCCTGCAAATCCTCTTCTCAGAGAAGCCAACACAAGTGTCAGATCAGTGGAGGCAGGAAATCTTCAGAATACCCTTGGACACCATCAATTATCTACTGGAAAAAACTCTATTCTCAAAGTTCTATTCAAGAAAGCTAACATGGAGGAACTAAGCTCACTTCAACAAGTTCTAAGTGATTCTAACTCAGATTTGGTGGCCGCACTTGTGAATGAAGAGATACAGAACCGGCGCTGATTTGATTAGGAGAGGAATGGTTTGTGTGTAAAAGCAGAGTTAAATAGACTTAGTTTTGACCCAAAAAAAAAAAAAAAA
>KE158113.1:9102-20230 GCA_000411055.1 Leavenworthia alabamica
TCCAATTAAAAAATTAATGTATTTTATCTAATAAACTATTGATGGTGTTAGAGAGAATTAAAACTGCTCATTTATGCAAATTTTCATACAACTAAACATTCATTTTTCAGACAGCACATTTTTTATTATATTTTTTTCGTTGAAAACTTTTTATTATATTCTACTTATTTGCTTAATTATTTTCGTTCGAAGGCAATCTTTTATTTTTTGAACCCATTTTAAGGCTATTGATGGCTGGCGTAAATGAAAATGTAAACATTGCGATCATGCCAATGAATTAAGTAAAAAAGTAAAAAACTATTCAAGATTAAATGATTTAGAATATCATTAATAATTAAATAAAGGGGATAATCATAAACAGTTTAATATCAATGCAATATGTTAATTTATTACTATTGAGTAAAGTCAAAAACAAAGCTTTCATTAGCAAGTGGCTACAAGAAACAGCTCACTATATTCCGGAAGAAAGTATTTTGTTAAGTCTCAAACCTTAATGTTAAGCCTATACAGTTTTAGGTTTTACCTATACTATAATCCGGATTAAAAGATAACTAGTTTTAGTTAATTAATTAGTATTATACTAATTCGTGCCTAGGCATGTAAACTAATCAGCCTAGGCCTCTAATTAAGGAGATCAAGTTATATAGTTAATGATTTTGACTTCATATTTCAAAAACAATATAGAGAACAAGTTGGATTAGACAAGAATACATAAATACATCTAAATGTTTTCTTAAATTTGATAGATCATAATTAATTAATTCATTTTGATAACATGGATTATTTATAAGATATTGACCATCAAATCACATGACCTCTAGCTATTAGGCAATTTAATTATAACGTATAGTTTTTGTATTTGTAGCCTCGCACCAATCGGTCCTTAGGATTTATACATACATATATAAGTATTTTTATTTTAATATATAAAATTGTTAAAAATATCATATTATAACACAGAAGATTAACCAAGTAACCTTAGATTATGTTCCGTGACAAGTACATCAGCTGGATTACATCGAAACCTATGGTTATATAATTTTTTTTATTATGATTGTATCATGCACATCATTTAATGATGGTCCAATCACTCTTACTGATTAGTATTATTTTACAGCAGGTTGCATTATTTCTACACAATTTGACATGTGTCCCAATTAACAGTTTGGTTGTAAAATATTAAGCCTAGCAGCCTAGCTAGGTTTAACCTAGGAGTTTTTTTAAGTAGTAGTGTATAAATTAAGATATAAGGGAAAGCACGTCGAGATCCAAAAGACGACCATAGTCGTTGACTTATACTCACTTGTAATATATATCTCTTTAAGAAATTGTAGGAGAACTTTCAATTTTGAACGAGAAGAAACAAACGAAACCCTAGCTAGCTAGTACCTAGGCCTTTAAGATACATAAATAGTTATAGTATATACTATAAACTAAACTAGATAATTAAGTCAATAAAATGTTTGTTGACCACCAAACTAAATAACTAAAAATCAAAACTATGTTTTACAATATGGTTATATTACATGTATTGACAAAAAGTTATGGTTTTACAGTTTTGTTGTTGTTGCTAAAAAGTGTCATTTTAAGATCTTTTTATTCCCACGAAATATCTAATTTTCTTTTGACCAAAACTAATAAATTTTAAGTTTATAGCATTACCATTAAATTAATAGAAGCATATTTACTATAAATGTAAAAGTTTATGATTCTCTCTTTTTAGTCTTTTCACGTTCTCACCCAAAATTTTTAAACAAAAATAAGCTAATTAAAATCCGCATCCTGTCATTACTATTTTTTAATGTAAAAAATTTAATAGATTAATTCTTTGATTGACATAAGTGTTACTTTAAGCTCTTTTTCCACTAAACTTTTTACCAAAAAAGAAAAGGTTTGATACATATATATATATANACCCAAAAATTGTTTCCACATAAAACTCTACTTAACACTAAGGTTTAGAGTGAAAGAAGATATAAGTTAAGCCGAAAAGGTTGAAATGTTGTACTTGAGATATACTATTTGTGTTTCGCTTTATAAATAGTTTAAAGATTTTCTTATTTATTTTAAATATAAAATGTATTAAATTTTCAAAACAATTTTTTGTACAATCAAAAATATTTTTAATACTAGTTTCTCTATTTCAATACAAATGTAGTTTTAGATTTTTAAATTTATTTTATTTTATTTTTTTTGTTTAATTTTAAATATAAATGTTTTATAATATTTTTATTTTTATTCTCATTAGTTTAATAGTTTAACCAATAAAATAAAATTAAATAAATATCTAATAGATATATAAAAGAAATTTATTATTTTTTAATAAGTGTGAAAAATCTCTAAACTACAAATATTGTAAAACAGAAGTATTATTTAATATTTTTATTGGTATAATAACATTTTTTATTTGTTATCAACAAAAACATTATTTATTAGTTATATTATTACTTTTCTTATTTTTATTAATTGTTTTATAAATATATAAGTTTTATTTTATTAAAAATCAAAAGTTCTTAAAAACTGTATCTTATGCAAAACTTAAAAGAGTATCATTCTATTTAAAATTAGCATTTCATATAATATTGATTATATTAAATCATGTATAGTCGATCCGGAGTGTAGGCCATATAGCCAATCGTCTAAAATATCTAATAGTTTATAAATATTTTTATAGATTGGTTTAAAAATGTATTTAGATATATTTTTACGTAAAAAATATGTTTTTTGTTTAGAACTTTAAGAAAATTATAAATAGTTAGATTGCCCTTAATTTTCTTTTTTCTAATAATTAGATTGATCCTGAATCGATGGTATTTAAACGTAAAGAAAATTTACAATCTCGACTATGCAACTATAATGCAAGTACTCTGCAGAGTTTTAATCCATTTGAAAAATGATACCAATATCATAAAATATATATAAGTATTAATTTCTGATATAAAGTAAAATTAAGATTTATCAAAAAAATAATAGTAACATAATAACATTTATAGGTGTATAGGTGACGATTTAAGTCAAAGTAAACCTTCAATACCATCAGCCTTGGGATATGGGTTACGTATACAAACAAAGACATGGCGTATGGGGTTTCAACCTAATTTGTTCGTTGAAGTTTTTACGGCCTGTTTCTATATTCGATTTTTATTTTATTTTTATGTATTATTTCCCTACTTTATTGTAAAAAGTTTGAATTCCTAAATTTAACATTACAAAAAAAACTTTTGATCTTTAGTAGTTTGTAAAGCAAATATGTCGATCTCTAAATATGACCAACATTACAAAAAATATATATGTGTTACGCTTATCTTTTATGACCGTTCAATTTAATGCCTACAAAAGCTTATCACATATCACTAAATGATCATTTTAAATATTCAAAATTTTTTGCATTATTTGCAAATTATTTGATTTGCTTCAATTCTCTTTTTCGTCTAAATTTGATTTATTTAAAACATAATTTTTAACATACATAAAACACTTTTTATTCGAATATTTGAGAGAATAGAACATTAAAACTTATTAGAGAGGAAAATCAACATAATCATCAACTTTTTAAAAAATTATTTATATATATAGATATATTAATATATCTAGATCGAAATTAATATTTTTTCTTTTGATATTTGATTCATATTTTGTAAATTCTAAATTTTATTATCTGTTTTCTTTCAAAAATAAAAATATTCCAATATTTTTATTCTTATAAAATCAAATATCCAATAGAACTGAATCTAACAAATATTTTACCTAAACTTAATATTTATTCTCATTGCAGATCCATAAATGTGATGTAACTCTTTAAAGTGTAAACCCAATCAGATTGAACACCTAAAAAATACACATGCATATGTGTCTCATGTGAAGACATGTTAATTAAGTGCTATTTTGCTATAATATGAAAGGACTAATTATAAAGAAAATTAAAGGCTAATACTAGAGAGAGGAAGCAAAGAAGTAATGGAGGAGAGAGAGTATATATGAGAAGGCTGACTTTTAAAAAAGCAAGAGAGTAAATGCATTTGGCTGTCCATGTTGACTCTTTGATGTTTGAAACCCAAAAAACCAGATCTTCATTATTGTTACTTTTAACCCTATTTTCATTCTTACTAATTCACTCATCACCTTAACTCTCTCTATAAATATACTCAAGCTCTCTCTTCATATCTTCAGACAAAACCAACCACCACTTGTACCCCTTTGTCTTTATAGTACTCTTAACCCTAAAGTTCCTAAGCTCTAAAGTCAAAAGATCTTCAAAGATTTTTACTTTTCTTTCCTCTATATATCATCATCATAAAAACCCTTTTCTCTTCTCACACCACAAACTATTTTGATTCTTCTCTTAAACAAATATAGGAGGTTGAGATGGGAAGACCACCATGCTGTGACAAGATCGGAGTCAAGAAAGGGCCATGGACACCAGAGGAAGACATCATCTTGGTTTCTTACATTCAAGAACATGGTCCTGGAAACTGGAGATCTGTGCCTACTCATACAGGTCTATTCTTATAACTTATGTTTTCTTTTTTAATAAAAATAATATTTTAAATTTCAATTGTTAAACCCTATGTTCTTAAGAAGTAGTATCCTTTAATGTTTTCTGTTTTTTCTTGGGTCTGTGATTCTTTTGTTCTGGCTTCACTTTGGTTGGTATGATCATTCAATAAAAAAAAAATTTGTATAATAAATATCCCATTTATTATATCACCTGCTTTTTTTGTCCTCATATCACAAAATTAATTACTCCTTTAATAAAATTTTTTTCATTATTGTGATGATTTAGGTTTAAGGAGGTGTAGCAAAAGCTGTAGATTGAGGTGGACTAATTATCTTAGACCTGGGATTAAACGTGGAAATTTCACACAGCATGAAGAGAAGATGATTCTTCATCTTCAAGCCCTATTGGGTAACAGGTAACTAAATATACATACATAGATATTCACAAGCACATGATCTATAAAAATATGCAAATATTATAGTTTCTTTTGGTATGTATGAAAATGAGGTTTTTGAACCTTTTTTTAATAACTTTGGGGACCAAATAAATATGAAGGTGGGCAGCTATAGCATCATACCTTCCAGAAAGGACTGATAATGATATAAAGAACTATTGGAACACTCATTTGAAGAAAAAGCTTAAGAAGATGAATGATTCTTGTGATAATACTATCAATAATGGACTTGATATGAAAGACTTCTCTTCATCAAACAAGAACAATACTTCACATCAAGGAAGCAACTCCAACAAAGGTCAATGGGAGAGAAGGCTTCAGACAGATATCAACATGGCTAAACAAGCTCTTTCCGATGCACTGTCTCTTGACAAACCACAAAACCTAACTAATAATTTCTCTATAACGGATCTTGGTTATGGTCCTTCATCTTCTTCTTCCTCTACTACAACCACCCCCACAAGCAACACTAAACCATACCCATCTGGTGTGTATGCTTCAAGTGCTGAGAACATAGCTCGTTTGCTTCAGAACTTCATGAAAGATACACCAAAGACTTCGGTGCCTTCGCCAGTTGTAACCACCGGGATGGCTATCACTACATCGGCTTCAAGCCCTAGCACAACCGAAGGAGGTGGGGAAGGGATTGATCATTCTTTGTTCAGCTTTAACTCTATGGATGAAGCTGAGGAGAAGCCTAAGGTAATGGACAATGACATTAATGGTCTAATTACACAAGGGTCTCTTTCTTTATTCGAGAAATGGCTGTTTGATGAGCAAAGCCACGATATGATCATTAATAACATGTCATTAGAGGGACAAGAAGTGTTGTTCTAGCAAGAGAAAGAGTTGGACCATTTACTGGAAGAACGTTAAGACTTGATTAGTTATAAACAATTTGTATAATTAAGTACTCTTTAGTTTTGTTTTAATCCTTTATTATGTTTTATTATCATATTGCATTATTAGGGATTCTAGTCTTGAGTAACACACCTTTTAAGTTTTAACACGTACGATCTCTATTTTTATCTGTGGAGATGTCAGATCTACTTTTTTGTCTTTGTCGACGTGGAGATGATATCTTCTATGTAGTAGAAACTCAAACGTGTCTATCATTTTTATTGATGTAACGTTGCTTTATATTGTGGCTCATTACAAGAACACGTCACTTAATTAACGTTGTTATGGTTAGGTTTCAGATTTTATGTTCCCATATATTTTACTCGGTAGGTTACTAGTGAAGTATATACTTAGTTTTTTTTTTAAGTTTCTGGTTAGGTAATAGTGTCTTTTGTAAATAACCTTTACACATATTAAATGAGTTTATCATTTAAAAAAAATTCAAATAGCAAATTCTAGTTTTTGTATCCGATATATAAATGTAGGAGGCAAAATTTAGTGGTTCATAGGAAATATAAAACAAATAAAATAAAGATATTAAAAGGAGAAGCCACAAAAAAAGGGTAGTGAATTAAAAGCAGAAGAAGATGTGAGTGTTTGACTTGTGCTTGTGAAGCACAACGAGCATGATCCAAGTAGGGATGCTTTACCTTAGCTAGCCGCCACCTCACAGATTTTAAATGTCTCACATCGAAGTCGTTGACTTTTGTTTCTCTATTACTTACAATGAGGAACATTACTTCCTATATTTCACAAACATTGTCTCTTGTATTTCCAATTTAATATTTTAAACTAAATATCAAAGAGTAATGAAGAGTTTTGATCAAAAATAATTTTGTCATTACCATGATTAAAAAAACCAATGTTGAATATTTTGTACATATAATAATGAAATAATTTTGATATTATCATTGATTCGTATAGTCACATTCAAACCAAATCTGAATTAGATAGAATACATTAATGATGACAACACTAATAACAACGACCATTAGCTAGAAACCTCAATTCCCTATTGGTCAAGTTCTTAGCAACGACCATGACATATTACAACAACTTGGTTCTACCTAAATTTTCCAGCAATGTATTTAATC
Source organism: Leavenworthia alabamica (assembly GCA_000411055.1). Classification (NCBI taxonomy): domain Eukaryota; kingdom Viridiplantae; phylum Streptophyta; class Magnoliopsida; order Brassicales; family Brassicaceae; genus Leavenworthia; species Leavenworthia alabamica. The sequence continues at coordinate 16,049 of KE158113.1, forward strand.
ATATATCTTCTCCATATCAATTGTGATTGTTTTGGTCCCCAAGATGATTTAGGACATAATACTAATAACTGCTAATTTTTTTGAAATATGTAAGATCTGTTACACAATAAAGAACAAAAGTGATCATATAATAAAGTTGATAACACAACGTTATAATATGGTCATATTATAAAAGTGACCATATTATAACAGATCTTACTCGTCCTGGGTGTTCGGTTCGGGTTTTTCGGTTAACCGAAAACCGAACTGAATTAAACCTGACCCGAACCGAATCACATCATACATCGGTTTAGATTCGACAGTTTTTGTTTTGAGATTCAGAATTCGGTATGGTTTGGTTCGGTTTTCGGATTCCGAACCAAACCAAGTATTTTCCGGTTTAGATGAATAGCTATAGTCCCTAGAATATGATCGATAGCGGAGCCGCTAAGTGACGCCGGTGGTAGAGATTGCTTGTTCTTCGACCTTCGCATCACAGACGAACAAGACATAGAAGTGGAGATCTGACTAAAAAGAAGTTGAAATCGATTTGGAGAGATCTCTACATATAAAGAGAAGAAAAAGGACGATGGAGAAATAGAGATGAATATTTGAGTGGAAAAGCTAGAGAGCAGGAGCTCGATGAGACCCAGAGACGCCATTGAAGAAATGATAGTGGTGATGCTTGGTAAAAGACATGTTTGCCCTTCAGTTATGTAAAATAAATAAGTCGCGTTATTTGGGATAAATTGGGTTTTTCGGTTTTCTGGATTTATTTCGGGTTAAACGGATTATTCGGTATAATTTCGTAACTGAATTTAAGTTAAAACCGAACTAAAGCCGAACAATATAAACAGATTTTTTATTCGATTTGATTTCAGTGAAAATTTTAATTTTCGAATAACCCGAAAACCCGATCCGATTACCTCAAAAAAACCGATTGTCCAGGACTAGATTTTACATATATTAACGAAGTCGCAGTACTCGGTGTTATGTGGTTCTAAAAAATAAGTTATTATTATGTTTAATTAGTAAAATCAATATGTATGATTTTGTATTTTTTTATGTTGTAATTTTATATGTATTAATTTTGTATATTTTGTATGTTGTAAAATCAATATGTATGATTTTGTATTTTTTTAATTGTTATTTGTGTGTGTAATATTATGTTTATATATTTATAATTATTTTTTAAATATTTTTTAAATCTTACTTAAAAAATAAATAATTTGTAAAATAAAAATAAAATAAATAATTTATACTTTTTTAATATTTACTTAAAAAAAAATAAAAAATCAAATAGGCCGTCAGAAACCCGTTACAAATTATTGATGGGTTTCCGACGGGTTTGTGACGGTAGTTCCCGTCAGAAATTTTTTACTTTATTAACTCATCTTCTCTTCCTTCCTTCTGCGATTCACCATTGTTTTTCCTCTCAAACTCTATTTTTTTTTAAATCGCCGATATAGCCTGTGTTTTGTGTTGACAACAACTCATTTTCATGGATTCACACAATCCAAATTCATCAGTTCCAGATACCTTGTAAGTTTAAATAGATTTAGAGTTTTAGAATAAGTTTTAGATCTTATATTAGATTTATATTTAGATTATGATAGGTATTTAGTTTTAGATTTTGGTTATGATTATAGATTTAAGAAAGAATAAAGATTTAAGTTTCAATATAGATTTTGATTTAAGTTTGATACAAATATAGATCTGGATTTATGGAAGTAGATGTAGATTTGAATTTAAGTTTTTATTTAAGTTTCATTTTGATTTTGATTTAGGAATGGATATAAAATGGTTATTGATTTAGATTTAGATATTTATATCGAATTTTGTGATAATATTGATATTGTGATTGATTTATATATTAAAATTTATATTGATTTTGGAATTTATATTGTTTATATATATATTTTAAAGAGTCGTTGATTTATATCTATGGTCATTGATTTTTGATATAGATTTAGGATAATTGGGATTTTGATATTGAATTTTAATTTTCATATTAAATTTTGATCTTGATTTAAAATTAAATTTTATTCTTTTTTTTTTGTTGATTATAAATATCATCATATATACTAATGTTGGTGTTATTTTTTTAAGGAATTTTGGTATGTATCTTGACGGATCGGGTTCGGGTACTCGGTCATCCTCCACGTCTTTGATTCCACCTAGGAGAGCATCATTTTCAGACCGTTATGGTAATATTCCAGAAACTCAGAATACATCGTCTACTCAGATGAGTGTGGAAGACTTCATTAGTCAACCGAGTAGAAAAAATATGAGAAGACTTGATCCCACACGTGCGGGCAATTCTGCTTGGTGAGTTTTCATTTATTTTTAATTATTTTTTGAATTTTTATTTCATTACTAACAAATTATTTTTAGGTTTGGTTATTCCAACAATGGAATAACCAAATCAATAAACCGGATGCTTCATGGTTTGGTGAAAGTTCCTTATAAAACGTATACCGAATTACCACAACACGAGAAAGATATGTGGTTGCGACAGTTTGCGGTAATTTCTAATTTTTCAAAATTTTATATGTTTAGTTATGTTCATTTATTAATGAAAATGTTATAACATAGTTTTAAATTTCTTTGCAGCAAGAGTTTAATTGGGATATTGAGAGACATGCACAAGTTCGAGATTTGTTCGAGTCTACATGCAAGAAGATGTATTCGAGAAAAATGTACGAGTGGAAGCAAAAATGGAAGAGAAATGAATTGCCTAAGGAGTTTGTCTACAAGCTTGATCTTTGGAGTGATTTTGGTAGATATTGGAGACACGAGAAGACGAAGAAAATTTCAAGACGGCACTCAACAAATAGGCTTGGCCAACGCAATGACAAAAGAGTTGCGACACACAATGCTGGCTCAACAAGTTTATTGTCCCGAGAAGACCAACTTGTAAGTTATTTTCAATTTATTAATATTTAAAATTTATTTTATTTATTTTGTAGTGGGTCCGTGATGATGAGCGTCCAACACATCTCAAGTTAGTGGAGGATATTCACACCAACAAAAAGACGAGCCAAATTCAAGATTTGGTTACCAAGGAGTTGATCGAGAATGTGACAGCTGTTGGAGAAACTTACAGGCAATCTCATGAGTTTATCGAATCACTTCTAGAGGGGACTTCTTCTAATGATTTGACAAATGTCAAGATTTATTTATTAAGGTTAGTTATCTATTTTAAAATTATATTTATTCTTAATTCAGTTATAAATAAGAATTTATATGTTTTTTTTTCCAGGCGACTCCTAGGAGCAAGGATAGGCTTTATGGCGTTGCAGCTGAGAAAGCCAAAGATGTTGAAGCAACGTCATCTTTTAGACATTTAGACGAGAAGAAGGCTTTGCTTGAAGAGAAGATGGCTGAAATTGATAGTCTGAAGAATAAGATTGCTCATTTGGAAGAATCGAATTTGCAGACCAAGAGAGATTGCGATGCGAATATGGCGTTGCTCAAATCATTTATGGAGGAGTACCGCAAAGATCATTCTTGATTATGTTTCTTTTTTAATTTTAGAACTTATTTTGTTTTTATTTTAATTTTATTATAAACTTTTTAACTTTTTAATTTTATCAATTTTAGTTGGTTTAAAAATATATAATAATTATTTATTTATTAATATCAATTAACAAATAATTATAATCATAATTTTATGAATTTTTAAATTTAAATAATTTAGACCCGTCTGAAATCCCTTCGAAAATTTAAAAAATAAAAATAATCATCTGATATATTGTATTTTGAGTCGTTTTTACGGACAAGTCATGTCCATTTTAGAGTCTTTTGGTCTATTTTGAGTCGTTATACATGTTTCGGAGTACATGTTTAGGACTTTGCACATTTGGGAGCATGGAGTCTGAAAACGTTGATGTTCTGGTGCATTTCTGCAAGCCATCCCGATCGGGCAGGACACAACTCGACCGGGCCACACATTCCAGACAACCTGCTCGGCCCACAGCTCGATCGATCGTGTCCAAATCTAACTTCTTGAAGACCAGTCCGATCGGGCAGGACACAGCTCGATCGGGGCACACTTTCCAGACAACCAGTGCTGAATCAACCAAACATCCTGACACAGCAGAAGGCCAGCCCGACCTGGCTCATATCCAGCTCGATCGGGCCAAGTAGCTTGATACTTCCAGAAGACTTTATGCGATGCATAGCTCGATCGTCCAGACCTTT
>KE158115.1:4243-31731 GCA_000411055.1 Leavenworthia alabamica
CGTGTTTTCCGATTCCAAGCTCCCAAATATGCAAATCCGTAAACCTGTACTCCGGAACCTGTATAATAACTCAAAATAGACAAAAAGACACTAAAACGGACATGACTTGTCCGTGAAAACGACTCAAAATACAATATATCAAGTTACAATGTGTATAGTTCTTTCTAGAGTTTTATCAATCTTAGATTTCAAGAAACTTAATTTACAATGTTTAAATCTAATGTTACATTTATAATAATTATCTAGAAGATCCAAAATATTATTATTATCAAATATTGTATAATTATTATTTAAGTATATTTGTCACTGGACAAAATTGGAAATGTTACATATAAACAATTTGTGTAATTTTATATTATTTTATTTGACACGTGGCGTTAATCGTGTGGATTGTTTGGATTATGGTACTTATTTATTTCTATTTACCTTATTTGTGTAATTGTGTTTGACACACTTTTACACTAATTTGGTTTGAGGTGAGTATTTTAAGTAGTCTCTCTTGGTACACAGCTCACAATATTATTGGACTTTTGTTTGGATTTTAAACTTAAATTATAAATTAAATAGCATCATAATAACTATAAAAATAACAATTACAAAAATAAAATATTTAAATACTATATTTTATTAACAAATACTGAACAAATATAAAAGTTAAGTTATAAACTAAAATATTTAAAATATCAAATAAATTAGTTAATATCTTTCATTAATAAAATACTAAATAAATATAAAAAACAAATCTATAATTTATAATTTAATTAAACTTAAATAGTTTTTATTATTTTATTTTTATAGTATTTTATGAACAATTTATATTTTATAATAATAGTATATTTTATTGTTTATAACTAGTATTATATATTATAGTTATTTTAGTAATATTTAGTTTAACTCTTATTTTATCCGCCGATCAACAAGTCATAAATTTTACGCAAACGCTCATGTTTTAACTATTAAATCAATCTTTCAAACTACTTTATAAACCATCTGTTTCAGCAAACTTCTGCAATTTCATCCATATCCGCTGCATTTAAACTAATCAAACCTTAAACCAAAGTAAAATTTTGGTCGGTTTATATCACCCCTATGCATATCCTTTACTTGTTATGTTTTCAGTTTTATTTTTAAGAGTGTCTACTTTAGAAATTGGGTTTTCTAGCTACCACATTACAGAGACAAGAGAAGAACCAACAATATCTAAATCCTAAACTAAACAAAAAAAAACTCAATTTCACCCCTTAGCCAAAAATAATTAAGATCTTAAGAAGAATATAATAAAAGTATAAGATAAATCTTACAATTGCTTTCATTAGTTTCCTCTATCCCTTGTTTATAAACATTCCCCCCAATCCACAATCCATCTTTACCGCGATTTCTTGCTTTGTTTTCGGGTTTAGTAACTTTTCTTTAGTCACACTTGATGTTCCTGTATATCCTTCTTACAAACAGATTCGATCCTAAGAACCCAACAGCTCCTACACATTTTTACCAAAAACAATCTTCAGACCAAACCAATCACAACTTTTTATTTTTTTTAAGTTAAAAAAAACTAACCACAGAGGATTCCAAGGCCAAGACAGAACATCAAGGTGTAACCAAAGTAGAAACTAGTTTGAAAAAACCCAAACATCTTAGTCTTTACGTAATAATAATAGATTGAGTATAAGTAAACGTAAACCGCAGTAGAAGCAGCAGAGAAGAATGAAGTCCATTGCCAGTTATAGTTTTCCGCATTCAACAAGAAATAAGTTCCCACGATAGTTACACAGACAGTCACAACCACAAGAATCAAAAACACGAGTAGCATGAACCCGTATACATAGTAAACCTATCGTAATACCAAAGAAAAAATACGAATTAAGAAAGAAGAATTCTCCCTGACACAGTAAAATGTAGTTTATTAGATAAAACTACACTAATTTTCAATTAGACATGAATAACATTTTTTATTAAAAATATAATTTTTATTTAATGTTAGACTTTAATATTTAATTTTTTGGTTTAATATTTATTGTTTAGAATTTATATAATTTCTCAAAAATAAAATCTAATTTCTAATTTAATTGAATTATTAAATAGTAATTTTGTATTAAATCAATTTAGTGATATTTATGGAATATACACTAAATTTAGTGATATTTATGTAATATACACTAAATTTAGTGATATTTATGTAATATAAATTAAATTCATCGGGTTATTCGGTAATCGGATTATTCGGAAATTATAAAATTCACCGAATAAACCAAAAAAAATATTTCGAATTAATCGGTTCGGATCACAGGTTAATCGGATCGGTTCATGGGAAAAAATCTCAGATTAATCAGATCAAAAAATTATTCATTCAATCAAAAATATATAATTTTAACTTAAAAATTTTTTATCCGAATAATCCGAATAAAGCGCATAAACCGAATAAATTGATTATTTTAAACCGATCCAATCCGAAATCCAAATTAGAAATAAAATTGTACCAATCAATTTATTCACTCATATCGATTAATCCAAATCTGATCTAATTCGGTTTTTACCGATCCGAATAATCCAATCCGTTTGCCCAGGGCTAGAATTGCCCATTAACAAATGTAAAAGCTACATCTATAAGTTATAAGAGATTTTTGTTTACCTTATAATTCCAGAAGGATGTGAAAATGAAGTACATTTCAATGAAGATACTACCAAATGGTAAAAGACCTCCCATAAGCGATACGACTAATGGAGTTAAGTACCATTTTTTCTCAGGTATTGGTCGTGGAATTGTTTTAACTCGACATGGATTGTTTGGAGTACCACTCCAGTTTCTACCAACGACTGTTCCGAGGAGAGCTAAAGGGAATGAGATGAAACCCCAGATTACGAAAACAACTACTAAGGTTCCGAAGGGAATAGCCGCAAGAGATCCATAGAATATAGCTATTGTGTTTAGGATGAATCCTATTTTAAAGCATAAGAATGGAAAGAGAGAAGCTGTGAGGATCATGCATTTGATCCAATGTTTACCTGAATAAACAAGTATTGAAATGAATCAGTGTAAAGTATATCGTCTCGGAGTAATCGCTGTATTCAACAAGAAAAAGTATTATACAACATACCCCCACTTGTTACGGTTATTGTTGTTACGGTTAGTTAACTGCCGGTTATGTTTATAATATTTTTTAAGTTTAAACTTAACCATCTAATATACAGTTAAAGAAGTTACGGTTAAAACCGGTTACCGTTACAAACAGTTATGGTTAAATACGATTATGGTTATATACAGTTAAATTTGATTTATTTATTTACTAATAATATAAAAAATAATATCAATCATAATCTTACAAAAATATATATAACCTCTACTGAAAAATTAGATAATATATTGCAACTAATATTTACCATATAATTAATAAATATTTTTTAATTTTATTTTCAAAAACGATTAAGGCCATACAGTTATAGTACTATAGTAACTAAGGGTCTGTACACAGTTACAGTTAATTGTGGTTACGTATGATAATTTATGGTTAACCATAACTAATATATTTATATGGTTAACGGTTACGGTTATTAACCATTTAATACGATTATGGTTTGATTACGGTTAAAAACTAAACGGTAACGGTTAGGTTATGGCCATGCCTACCTCCACTTCTTGAGTACATGCCACCACTCACATAACCAGAGATAAATGATGTCAGGGCATAGCAAACTATAAAAGTTGTGACAATGGCTCCTCTCCTGAATAAGGTTAAACCAGAATATTCAAACAAAAGCCGAATGAGAAGTTTATTGACACTAAAGAGTGTAATACATACCCAACATAGAGTGTGCCAATGATTGCCATTAATATGACAAGAAGAACAAGCAAAGCCAATTGTGCACCTGTACCAACAACAGCCGATAGAAGAACCAAACTACGTGGCTGTCGGAATACATCTCCATGCACGAGTTTCCATCCAGATTCTTCATTTACATCTCGTTCCTGTGCTCAAGAATACTAACTGTCACAAAATGGTTACACGGTCTTGCATTTACAATGAAGATATATATTGACATGTAGGCCTGAGCATTCTGTCGGTTCGGGTCAGAAATTCTGGTGTTTCAGTATTTCGGTTTTTTTTTAATTTATAGTTCGGTTCAGTTTTATTTTTTCGGTTCGGTTCGGTTTTGGGTATAAAAAGCATTCCGATCGGTTTTAATTTCGTAATTTTGGTTCGGTTTTAAGGTAAAAATAACAGTTTATCTCAGTTATTTTGGGTTATTTCGGTTTGTTCGGTTCAGTTTAGGATAAAAAAATAAATAAATAAACACATAAAAAAGATTTAAACAGAAAATAAAATAAAAATTTTAAAAATAAAAAAATAAATTTTGGTTTATTAAGTTTATTCGGTTCGGTTCGGTTTGCTTTGGTTTTTACTGAAAACCGAACTTAGTAAAAAACTTCTACCTATGGGTTTTAAAAAAAAATTCGGTTCGATTCAGTTTTCCTTTTCTGTAGTTCAGTTAGGTAAGTTAGGTTCGGTTTTTTTGCCCGGGCCTATTAACAAGTGTACAATGCAATTGTAATAGCAAGAAAATGTCTGCATTACCAGGCTTTCTAGATCATCGTCTTCCCGGGCATACTTTGCATAGTCATTTCTGAGAGTCCTCATTAAAATCATTGAGACTAAACCAGTGAGAAATACAACCATCATAAACGAATTAAAGATGGAGAACCAATGAATCTGCAAGGTAAAATTACACATTAAAACAGTTATAGTAGCTAAATAAAACATCTTAAGGTAAGATTTTAGCAATTTCATCAACAAGCTAGTAGAGGAGCTTTCAGTGTAATGTGTTATCAAACACTGAAGCAAATATCAATCAAAATCTGATGTCAGAAGGATAAAAACATACATTACATGCTATAGTTTAGGGTTGGGCATTCAGGTAAACGGCTCGGGTTCGGATAAAACTCATTCGGGTTCGGGTATATCGGGTTTAGGAGTCTAGTACCCAATGGAATAATTTTGTCGGATTCCGATACGGGTACGGGTCGGTTTTGGGTAAGGAAATATTACCTGGTGTTCGAAGAATGGATAGTCCAGATAAACATCAAAACGACGAGCAAATGTGACATTGGTTGGAATCCATTTCACAGAATATGTTAAGTCCACTGTCCTCTCTGCTTCCAACGGCCTTGGATTGTCTTGAGTGAGATTCACATGAATAATCTACACAAAGAAGATAAAAATAGCATCAACATGAGTTTGATATTAGCTCTTTAATACTTCTTAATGGCAAAGAAATAACTAACCTGGTCTTTGTTGTACTTGACTATAATATTCTTATGGGTGTAAAGAACATGCTTGCCATTCTCATAATTTTTTCCAAGAGGTAACTCACCCACAAAGCCTATAACAAACAATGAGATGTTAGTTGCCTATAACCGAATCGAAAATTTGGAAATACATAGTGAATATATATAATATCATACCCCACAATGGCAGATCATCTGAACTTGCATCCACGTACGCCATAGGCAAGCCAGAAGATTAGCAAATGAAAGATGGTTAAACATTAAAATGATCTCCTAAAACCGTATGCAATTTTCTTTTATTATAAGCAACATGAGTTCCCTTGATAGTTCATAAAGACTCCAGTTTCAAATATAACAAACATCAACATCTTTTTGATTCGATAATCAACTTTTTTTCTTTCATACTTCTTTATCAGCAATATGAACAAGTAAAATGCAATACATACCCATAAATAGTTCAAACCAGTAACTATTTTCGATGGCATCTTTGAAATGATTGACCTTAGCTTCATCGAGTTCCAATTGACAGATCAAGCCTCTGTCAACATTTTCTGGGAGTGAAACAGAAGACATCAAAATAACACTCTTAAAAGAGCAAATAGCATAAGAATTAAACATACTCAAGAACTTTATGTCGATCTGGCTGTCGATAAGCTCATTTCCACCAAGAACTTCACCAAGACCACCCCATTTGTGAATACTGTTTTCAGTTTTGCGACAAAACGGAAGGCTGTAATAGTTATATGTTTCTTGTGGATTATTATATGGACCAACTTTGTTCACCCATAAGGTAACTTGCTCATCAGGTTGATACTGGGGAAAAGTAAAAGCAAAACATCAAACTTCATGAGGTGAAAGAAATGAGAACTGTTGAAAACCATATGGGACCAAACAAGAGTCATAAACCAAAACCCACAACGGATAACGCTATCACAAATACTGCAATATTTTTACATGTTCAGCAATGCTATACAAATATCTTACAAAATACGGATAGAAAACAATAAGACAATAATACTATGGAAGAAAAGAGATATCAATACAAAACCTGTTGTCGCAACATAACTAGCCCTGGGCAAAATAATCTACCCGATCCGAAAAACACTACCCGAATCCAAAAAATTATTCCATTGGGTGCTAGATTCCTAAACCCGAAAATCCGTAACCGAATCTGTTGGTTAAAACACGAAATCTAATTATATATACAAATTATTAAATTATTCTAAAAGTTTTAGTTATATTTGTGAAAGTTTAGTTAATTTCTTAAAAAATTTAACCATTTTTCTTCTTTTTCAATATTTTTTTATCTGAACCTAACCCGACAAAATTATTCTGTTGGATACTATACTCCTAAACTCGACATACCCGAACCCAGGGTTTTTACACGAACCCGACCCGTTTACCCGAATGTCCAACCGTAAACATAACCATCCTCGAAAAACATAGGATATTTAAGAAAAGACTAATTTTTATCTTGTTAGAATACCTTATTACTACTAAGTCTACTGTAAATGCATGATCCAATTTATCCAAAAATCACATCAAACAGAGGAAAAAAGTGGACACTGAACCAAGTTACATATTTAAAGCGTAAACTTCATAAGGAAAAGTCCAATGGAAAAAATTAGGCAGCCTAGACCAGAAGATAAACCTCTTTACAGCTCAAAATCTATAGACCTCAACATTCATTGACAATGATGCTACAAGCAGCAACTGAACTTTGAAGACTCAAATCAACGAAATTAGAAACCATACCAAAACCTAAGCAATGATACTGTGAACACGAGAATGCTAAACACATAGAACAAAGATCAGCTAAATCAAGCCTCCAAGCCCTAAAACCACCAAAATTGAACAGATCCAAGCCTAAAAAGACAGATACAACCACATGCAATAGCGAGATCTACGAGCAAAGAACTATAATAACGGCAGCCAGTTAGAGATCCAAATCTAACCTTATGATCTGAGTCGGAGGCAAAGGCTGGAGAAAGAAGAAGAAGAAAGACGCAGGTGGCCGCGGAATAAACCGATAAGAGAAATTGGAAGGGGGAGGAAGACGGCATGACGGAGGACCAGCAGATGATCAGATCTGAGGTAGGAAACAGAGACGGTGGTGGGAATGTGTTAAGACCAATGACTCGTCTCCGAGATACAATTCAGGTGGCAACAATATGATATTATACAATTTTGTCAGCTCTGTAAATTTTCTCGGCAACTAGTGATCGATAGTGCAAAAGAGATTCTTAGCATATCGTATCTTGGAGTACTCATTGGGCCTTTAAAACCAGAAAGCCCATTATTAGAATTCAGCTATGTTCAATCAACCAAAAGATTCTTAATAGATATCCGTACCAATGTTCTAAATTGTATACGTAAGATACAGTATTGTATCTATGATGTAATACTAAATTTGTACAATAACAATAACACAACTATATATACATTATATATAGGTCTGTCAATTTGGTTCGTTATATGCGAATCCCGTGGATTTTAACCCACTGCATCAGGGATACGAGTCAAGAAAATTGTACAATTAAATTAGTGGGTGCAAGTGCGGTTTGAGATATATATTAAAGTTATACAGGTGCAGGTCGAATTATCATAAAAGCGGATTTGCAGGTATTTGCAACTATGTATCTTTCTGAAAAATTTTCATAAATGCTTGTTATTTTTTATAAATGTGTGTTGTTTTACAAAAAAAAATATATGTTGTTTTTAGAACTTGATAAAAAATCATATTTTATCTTATTTTTATAAATAAGGCGGGTTAATCGGTTACCCGNGGTCAGGCGGGTTGATGATTTGCGGGTTTAAAAGCAGCGGAAAGAGTCAAGTGGGACGGGTTCGACTCGTTTGACATAACTAATTGTATAAACAGAATATATATATATATATATAATATTGTATACACGAAAAAAAAATATAATAGTTAGATTTTTGTTATTTCTTTAGTATTTTAATTATCATATTAATTTTTTTTATCTTTGATTTATACTATATATTAAAATTAATTTCATTATTTATTTAATATTTATATAATTATATATATTATATATATTATAAAAATATCTTTCATATAATTTTTATATAAACGATTGTATATATATATCTATACACTATAAGATAATTTACCATATATCAATGTAGTATTTTACAACATTGATCCTGGATGCATACACTAGAGTTGTAAATAAAAGACATAGGCATTCCAAAAGTTAAGGCAACATTTGGCTGTCAGTAGTTATTAATTGAATAAAGGTAAAATAAATAAAAATGAGTTGAAAGAAAGAAGTTTTAATTGTTTTATAGATATAAATGATTTTTTAAAGGGTACAATGAGTTTAATAATAAAACTAAAACTATTTGAATTTTAATTTAAAAATAATGAAATAGTGGCATATCGTGTTACTATTTAATTATATTAGTAATATAATATATGACCTAATTCGCTAAAAATAATAGTAAAATAAATACAATATCTTGTTTCCATGTATATGATAAATAAAAGGTTAATTCTCTTCAATATCATCAAATTAAGTTTAATTTTTATAAACACTATTAAAATTAATTTAAGATAAAATTATTATTTAATAATTTAATTAAATTAAATATTAGATTATATTTTGGATAAATTACCTAATGTGATTATGTCTAATTAAAAATAGTATTCATGTCGAATTAAAAAAATAATGTAATTTTGTCTAATAAAGTATAAATGATGGTATTAAAGGAAATTAATATAAATTAAAAGTAAAATTGTACAATTACATGTTTTCTTAATTTATATAAAACATGTCAAAATTAGATGATATTATTTAAATACAAGGAGTAAATAGTTTCCATTGGTTATGTTATTTTCCATTTATTACATGTGATGTAAATAGTGCATTTTTAGATAAAAAGAGTTGAAAACTAGATTCAACTCTTCCATTAGATATGTAAACTATTTGCACCCTAAGAAGTCACAGTTGAATGGATTGTATTCAATTAATTAACCTAAAAATAAAGTGTGTTTTAACAGTATACTACCATAAATTTTTATGACTTTTTCATATATTAATTAAACATGTGGAAACAATAGAATATCATATGGAAACCCTATCCCACAATATTATAGACAAAATAAAAGAAAATATATTAATTGTTATGAAAAGTAATTAAATGTTAAGATGATTAAATTTCTTAACTCTCTCAAACTTTCATTGTAAATGTTTATGATCAGATATTTAAAAAAATACTCCTCCGTTTCCGAAAGAGTGTCATTATAGTATTGAAGTCTTGTAATTAAAAGAGTGTTATTTTATGTTTTCGATACAAAATTTTGAATGAAATATCATTTTTACCTATAGTATTTTAGCTAATTAATTAGAGAGATAAACCATTAAGTATATTGATTAAAGATAAAAATAAAATTTGCATATCTTTCTTAATTTGTGTGAAAATTGTTAAGATAACATCTTTTGTAATTAGAGGGAATATATTTTTTGCTACGCTTTTCTATATTTTAATAACATAGCTAAAATAATTGGACAATGCTACATTCTAAAATTATTGGTGCTGAATAATTATATATGTCTATATAGTTTTTTTTAACTGAAAAGCTCCACACTTTCGTTTTGAAACATTTTAAAAAACAAATACGTTTTGAAACTTTATTATATACAAAAAGAGAAGTCTATATATATTGTCACAACTGAAAAGGTTATCAAGCATAATATACTTTTTTATTTAAAAATAAAATTCATTTTGTTGAGTTTTTAAACAATCGACTGTGTAAAAAAAACCCATCGTGCTGATTTTGGTCTTAGTATTATTTATTTACTTTTTATATGAAATCAAATTGGTCTCCTTATGACATAATTATGTTTCATTAAGAGAAATTTGTGTTGACTATATGTCTAGAAATATAAAATAGCACGATAGTATAGTGTAGATGCATGCATGAATGATGAAAGTGATGAAAAAAAGACGTGAGTAGAAAAAGGAAATAAATGATAGAGATATATCATATATGATATGACATTGACAACTGATATGAAATAAAGACAACCTAAAAGTATTATAACATTTCAAAGAAAAGTATTTGTAACTTTTCTATTTTTATTTTTTTTATATGTTAAAAAATTTCAATTTTTTTTGTTAATTTTAATTAAGCTATTTGAATGTATAAACACAATTTATCAATTACAACACACGCCTAATATGTCATTTGCAAGATGGTTTTAATTAAATTTGGTAAATTTATTTTATTTTCTAAATAGTTATAAAAAATTTTGTGATTAATTTATGATTGAATAATATTTTTTAATATAGTCAAGATTATAAAATAAATTAAGTTACGACGCTATCCACCAAAATATTTTATGATTATTCCGATTTTACTATAAAGTCACAAAATAAAATATATAACCACAAATATTTTTGAATGTTTAGCTTAATATTTTAAGTAGTACAAGATCTCTCATATCCTTTGAACTTATGTCGTGGGTGAGGAAAGAATCAGATCCATATAGAGAAATTAATTATTCAAAAATTAGGCTAATAATATATAGTTTTAAAGAAGCTAAAATCTTGATACTTAGCAACAAGAAGTACGGTAAGGAGAGGGACAAATGAAAGACAAGGAAGAGAAGAGGGTCACACCACTTCTTTTGTCTCGATACGTTACGTGACAACCACATCAACTCTTACTTTTATTTTTTTATTTATTCTCAATCACATGCAATAGTTTTTTCTTTGTCGTCTTAATACTTTTGTTTTTATTTCATTTATTTCGTCCTTTTACTTTCAACAACTATGATTTTTTTTAACTTGTTTAGGCTTTTTTAAACATGCACAATTGAAAATTATTTATTTATATTCGCTTACTGTTTACAGTTTACTTTAGGAGTTTCCATCTTGTCAACGAATGAAAACATAATATAAAAAAATATATATATTTTCTAACATCGTAAATACTAATTTGTTAGATAAAATTATATCAATTATTTAATTAATATAAATATTATTTTTATTGAAAATTATTTTTAATTTAAAATTATATATTTAATATTTGAATTTAGTATTTATTTTTTAGGATTTTGAATTTTGGTTTAGTATTTAGGTTTAGAATTTAAGGTTACAGTTAAATATTTAATATTTATTATTTAAGAATAAATATTATGTAAAGAGAGTAAATACATTAATTCTAATTTTTTATTATTGTCATGATACTGTATTTTTTTACGTACAAGGAAAAATTAGAATAATATAATATTTTGAAAGAGAAACTTCATTAATTATTAATACTATGTTATTTGCATTAATTTGTTTTTTAAATAATAAATACAATAACTTTGAAAAGTCTTTGTAAGCACTACAATGAATATTTAAATTCTTCCTACAAATGATTTAGTATTAGCTCTAAAAACGTTTTAAATTCCTCTTAGTATTTACAAAACTTGAAAAAAACTTTTAAGAAAAATACTTTTATTCAAAAAAACTTATAAAGTAAAATGAGAATAATAAATATATATATAGAATAGTATATATTTATTTTGAGCTGTCGTCGTACTTCATGTATTCTTATGACAACTGCATAATTTAACTTTTAACATTGTTTAATTGATATGACTTTTTTTTATGACAAATTTGGTTTGGTTTTTAGCTATTCTCATTTATGAGAACGAGCGACATAACGTTGGATTTCTGGTTTGTTATGTACACTAGTAAAAAATTGAAATAACTGCAAATTAATCACAAATTATTTTATTGTTTAATAACTTTTTATTAAAAACTACAAATTTAATACTTAAAATTTGTATAGTTAAAATTCAGTTCACTTTATAGTAGTGATATTTTTTATAAATTTATAAAATTTATTATTTAATACTGAATAATCACCTCTCTTTGGTTCAGTTTTCCAAAACTTTAAACTGTTTATTTTAGTTTGTTTTTTTTCCGTTATTTGGGTTTACTTCGGTTTGAAAAATAAAAAAATATATGCAAAATTATTAAAAAAATAAAATTAAAACAATAAAAAAATAAAAATAACTCGGTTTATTTGATCGTCGGTTCGGTTTGATTTAAAATTTGAATTTTTAGAGATTTATAAAACACACCGTTTAAAACCAAATAAATCAAATAATCAGATTCAGATAATTTTTTTAATTTGGTTGAGTTCAATATATTCTTATATTCGATTTGATTTTTAGGTTTAATACTAATTTAAACACAAATTAGCTACCATTTAATCTTTCTCATACGGTGATAAACACGTATAGTTTATAAAGAGAGTGTTCATTGGATGTTAGAACGATAAATTGAACAAAACAAAAGATAATAATGACATAAATATTCATAAGAGTCAATGTGTTTGTATTCTTATGTTAGGTTGAGCCCAGCTATTTAATATTATTCATAATGACATCCACGTCTATATTATATATATATTGTAAGCTAAATATCCGCCGCGACAGATTATGAAGTCACGTTCATGTATTATTAATGCTTATGTCGAAATTATCGTATCTGACTTTGAACTACTTTTGTCTTAACATGTATAGATCTCTTTTTTCATTTTTACGTGTTATGAACTTATGATATTGATGGACCATGGTTAATATATAGTATTTATAAAGTCTACACTAACTTTAGTAATTGCCAAATTTTTTGGATCTACTCTACAGATCTTTAGGTACTGATCAACAGAACCTAAAATCCATTTACAAGAAGCATGAATAATAGGGGTTCATTTTTACCTTTAATTAAATATACTTAAAATTATTTATTTTTCTAATTAAAAGACATAAATAATAAAAATAAAAATGATATTATATTTTAGAAATTACATTGAAATCCTAAAATGATATTTTTTATTTACAAATTTGATGTTATAATGACATTCTTTTAAAATGGGAAAGAATAATATTTACTGCAAGTAAACGTTTTAATATTTTATTAAGTTATCAAGTAATTTTAAATATTTTTGTAATTTATTTTTAGTAAATTTTATTTTAATTGATAATATTAATATTTTAAATAAAAATTATTAACATTATTACCATTAATTTTGTAATACATGTAATATAAATTTTAACTTGACACTAAAATATATATTTTACTTATAAAATTATAAAAAAATTGGTTATATAACTCGCTTAATATCTAGACGACGAAGTAGAATGCTTTTTTTATTCTCACGTATACATGTCTCTGTATAGACAGTTCATCTGACAAACTCGTTACAGTAGACAATCAAAACAAAAAACATGAAAATGTTTTTATAACTAATATACACAAAACCTTACTCTTAATTCTTTGATCAAAACAATATTTAAAAATGAAAAATAAAATAAATAAGCTCGTTTCGTATTACGAATTTACAATATTGATAATCTTTTAAGAGATTAGAAAAGCATATATATATATATATATATATATCATCACCAACATGAAGTTAAAATATATAAACCCTAAAACAAAAAAGACATATGTATTAAAAATATAAACGTCAGCAGGTGTTATAGATTTTAGGATAAACATGAAATGTTCATAAATTTGGGTAATATAAATGACAAACATGCACAGTCAGATAAGCATGATTTGTGATATAAATATATAATATTCGTCTTTTTAAAACATATAATATTTTTTATAAAAGATGTCACCCTTCATGATACGTACTTTGAATTTGTTTTCGTACATCATATTTTTTTCTACTAGAATTCTTTTTTACATGTATATAGAGCAAATCGACATGGCCTAGGTTACATCATATAATAAAATCTGACGTAGAATGTAATTTTGTTTACTTCTTTGTCTTCCACCTTTTTTGTGTTTTTGTTAAACGTGGATAGAAAATTTAGGATTTTCTGAAAAAATTCATTTATCCTTTTATTTTATTATTTTGCAAAATCAGTATTTTGAAAATCAATTTTACTAACTCAAAAAAATCACTTGTAATATCGATGTGTCATCGTTTTGTTTTATCAAAAAATTGACAAAAACAAAAAACGATATTGTTTTGGTAAGAAGGTTAATTTACAAAAATAAAACATTTAATGATTGTTTTGTACAATTTTTTTTTAAAACTTTTGAATTTTAAAATTTTTTGTTTACTTTTAAACCCTTTTAAATATTATATATAATAAAGTTATATGTGTTTTTATAATCAAACACTAAAATTAAAATTAAATTTTTGCTTATTATATTTCAAAGAATTTTCATTTATTTTACAAAAAATCATCTAAAACATATTTGTGGCTAATTCAGTTTATTAAAAATTATATTATTTAATTGAATAGCAAAATGGTTTTATGATATCTTAAAAAATATGGAAATTTTAAAAATTTTTTATTCTTATTATATATTTGATCGTAAAAATAACATAAACAACAAAATTATAAAAATGATTGATAAATAAATACAAAAAAAAAAATTTGATTATAAATAATTTTAACTAACACCAATGATATAAACATATAAATTATATTAATAATATTTTAAAGAGTTTTGAAATAAATAAAAAATAACTTTTAAATTAAAATATTTTTAAAATTTTTAAAATAACTAATAAAAAATAGTGACACGTCGACGATATACGCATAGACTATATTACGGATGACATTTGAGTTCGTAAAATTGAGTTGCACAACTTTTGGTTGAGGATTGATTTTGCAAACAAAAAAGATGAATAGTTTTTTTTGCATAAAACCAAAAAATCTACCCTAGCACTAAAAATACAATACAAATTATGTTTGTTAAAAATTATGGATTTTATGTAATCTGATTTTAGATATTATTTTATATTAATAATTTATATATAATTTTAGATTAATTAGTTAAGTTTTATATTTTTTTATATAAATTTAAGTTAATCAAATAATAATTTGAAGTGTAATTTTAGGTCAATTAGATAAGTTTTAGATTTTTATAAGATTAATTGGTAATAATTTTATGTGTCCCACACATTTTTGATTAATCATATGCTAAATTCAGATTTTTAATATAAAAATCTGATCTAAATTTTAAATTATTCTATTATTTTATTACCAAAAAATTTAAGACCGAATTAGTTTATCCGAATCCGATCTGTCTATTTTAATATCCAAAATTGATATATTTAAAACTGATTCGGTCATCCTAAATATGTAGTAAAATGATGGTTTTAATGTGGGAATACTAATAAAAGAAAATACTATATCAATATTCCAAATATATACATACTGATATTTGTTAATTGTATAAGAATATTCTTTTTTTCTAATGTTTGAACTTGATATGTTCTAGATTATTTTCTCAACATTTAATATTTAATCAAAATGCAAAGAGGCTTTACCTAATAAATGCAAATATTTAATATAATATGCATACACATGCATACAACATACACTATATAGTGGACAATATCAAATTTGATTCGTATTAAATTTGTACTTTCGTAATTATAAGTTGATTATTAAAAAATAAAGTCAATGAAAAAGAATATTATTCCAATATTTAATGGAAATTGCATTGATGTGACACGCATGCATGTGGAACAAGCTCCTAGCTAGTGAAATAAAATATAAATAATTGTACTAACCTAATGTTTTGATCCAATTGTTGATTTATCTTAGTTAATTAAAAACGTTCTAATGAGACAAACAAAATAGTGAAACATCTCAACTTGGCTGTAGTGTATTTATTTATTAATATTGTTTAGGAGTAGGAGAATTAGCAATTCAAAACTAATCTCAAAAGAAGGTATATATTAGGCAAGCCAAATTCTAATATTAACTGTATTTTGTATAGTAATTGTTTAGTTTTTAATTATAACTAAATTATTATATAGCTAATAATAATAACCGTTAAGAATACAAACAATTAGTTATAATTAATCGTAAATTATCATTCGTAATTATAATTAATCGTAACTGTATAAAACTCGTTAGTTAATTGTATGATATACCATAATATTTTAAAATAAAATAAAATTTATATATAACTAAATATATAGTAAATATTAATTAAAATAATCTAATTTTTGTAATATAAGTTAGATATATTTTATAAAAATATTACTGATATTATTTTTATTAAAAATAAATAAATTAAATTTAGTTATATATAACCGTAATCATTTTTAAATGTAACTGTTTTAATCATAAAATAAATAACTAAAGTTAAAGTTAAAAAAATTATAAACTGGAAGGTTATTCAAGATGGAAGGTTCAATATCCTATCAGTCATCTTTCCACGTTAGTAAATTATTACATTATTATTATTATCTACTTTTATATATATGAGATAATTTTTTATTATAATAATTCTATAATCAAATTTTTTTAAGAAACAATTTTGTATGTATGATATTTTTATATAGATAATTATTTTTCATAATATATGGATTTTTAATAAACGACTTTTTTAGGATGTTTAACTTTTTGTTAACATCTAAAATTACGAAAAACCGATTCTATTTATATATACAATATTTTAAAAAATATTTTATATTTTTTAGTTTACAATAACTACATTGTTTCCCATATGTAAACTATGTTGCTCTATTGATTTTCCAAAAATAAAATAAAGTTTAATGAATGTTTTGTATTGCTCTCAACAAAAAAACATAAAATGAGTTTTAATCGTTTTATCATTAGAGGAAACCGTACTATTACCCAAAATAATGAAAACAGAGTCAGTGGGACCCAGAAAAAAGGAAAATAATAATAGAAAAAAACTTTTAAATATTTGTAAAGTAAAAAAAAAACAGATCGGAGAAAAAAAAAAAAAAGAAGAGTTAGAGAGAAGGAGCTGCGTGCATGGGAAGAAGAACAACATTTATACTAACTAACTAAGTTATTCTCCTTAATTAATAATACCTTCTCTATTAAACTTCTTCTTCTTCTCTTCTCTTTTTGCTTTTTCTTTTCTTCGTCTTCTCAAATCTCAAGCTTCAGGAAGAGAGATTAATCTAAGCTCATATCTGGGTAAGTATTTTAACTATTTTCCTAATCAACGTGATTTGAAGCTATTAGTTTAAATTAATTTGGTTTAAGGTTATTATTAGTCTTTGTTTTAATTCATTTGAAGCGTCGGTGCTGGGTTTGAGTTGCATTGTGCTTTCAATTTTGGGTATTTTTTCAAAATTTGAAATTTTATTCAGCTTAAGTAATTATTATCAATTTCAAGTTTTGATTAGATCTGATTTTTCAGTTAAGTAATTATTATGAATTTCAATTTTTTTTTCAGTTGCATTGTGCTCTCAATTTTGTGTATTTTGGTGTTCAATTTTCAAAAAAATTAAAATTTTTATTCATCTTAAGTAATTATAATGAATTTCAATTTTTGATTAGATCTGATTTTTCAGTTAAGTAATTATTTCAATTTTGGGTATTTTGGTGTTCAATTTTTTAAAAGTTGAATTTTATTCATCTTTATGAATTTCAATTTTTGATTACATTGATTAGGTTTTGTTATTTAATCCTAATTTTGATTAAATCTGAATTTTTGATTCAGTTGAAAAAGAGAAAAGCTTTGAACAGTTAATAAAGCTTGGTCTGAGTTGAAGACTCAATTGTGTTTTTCATGAAATCTTTGTGGATTAGTGTATATCTCAAATGTGATTTGCATATGATTGAAGCTCAGGGTTCTGAATGATCCCAAGCTTACTACTTTATTAATATGGAAACAAGGTTTGTTTTTTGTTTTTTTTCATTTTTCAACAGATCTTGCTTCATTTTCATCATTTGACTTAGGGCTGGGCATTTGGATTAAGATTCGGATTCGATTTGGATTTTTCGGTTTTTGGTTAACCGAAATAAAACATATCAAAATCCGAACAGAAACCGATCTAGTTCGGTTCGGTTTCGTAAATTTTTTGTATCCGAAATCAAAACCGAATTCGAAAAATCGAATCCGAAATCCAAAAAAATCCAAAAATCCAAGAAAAAATCTAAAAAACCAAAAAAATACGAAACCAACATCCCTAAAAACCGAACCGAAAAATAAAATCACAAAAATTCTTTATATAATTCGGTTTATTTCGGATAAACCGAAAAACCGAAATCCGAATCCGAAAAAGATTTAATCCATAAACTGATCGGTTTTATCATCTAAATCGGTTTGGTTTCGGTTCGGATTTTTTGGATCGGTTTTCAGATTTCGGATTTATGCCCACCCCTAATTTGACTTATCTTTTGTTTTTTGTTCCTTAGTTCTGGAGAAAGAGAGTTCTCAAATGGCGATGTATATTCTGGTCAACTTAAAGGAACACTTCCTCATGGAAAAGGAAAATATACATGGTTTAATGGAATCATCTATGATGGTGATTGGGAAGAAGGTAAAATATCTGGGAGAGGTAAGCTTATATGGTCATCTGGATCCAAATATGAAGGTGATTTCTCAGGTGGTTATCTTCATGGTTTTGGTACAATGACTTATATTGATGGATCTATTTATAATGGAGCTTGGAGAATGAATGTAAGACATGGTCTTGGAAGAAAAGAGTATTGTAACTCAGATGTATATGATGGTTCTTGGAAAGAAGGGTTACAAGATGGTAATGGTAGTTATACTTGGTTTAATGGAAATAGATTTATTGGGAATTGGAAAAAAGGTGTAATGTCTGGTAGAGGTGTTATGAGTTGGTCAAATGGTGATTTTTTTAATGGGTTTTGGTTAAATGGTTATAGACATGGTTCTGGTGTTTATAAGTATGAAGATGGTGGTTTTTACTTTGGGACTTGGTCAAGTGGTTTAAAAGATGGGTCTGGTGTTTTTTATCCTGTTGGTAGTAAACATCCTTCTTTAAAGAAGTGGCATAGATCTTTTGGTTATGATGATACTGGTAATTTTCTACTTTCTCATAATTCAACTGATGAAAATTCGACAATTGGGGATATTCCAAGAGATATTATGCAGTATGGGCCTTCGGTTCAAAGCGAAGGACGGGATAAGAACCCTATAGTTTTTGAAAGGGAATATATGCAAGGAGTTTTGATTAAAGAAAGGATTATGAGTTCTATTGATATGTCACATAGGGCTAGACCTTTGAATCTTACTAAAGAAGTTACTGTTAATGCTTGTGTGAGTTTTCTAGGAGGGAGATGGAACTATTATCTAATGCTTAATCTCCAACTTGGTATCAGGTAAACAAGATTGAGAAATAGTACTGGGTTTGCGGGTCAACCCACAACCCGCAAACTTTTTCCTTAAAAAGTCACTATCCAAACCCGCCTTGCAAAATTGCGGGTTTAATTTCAAAACCTGTATCCGCGTGGCATCTGTGCAGACTTGCATAATCTTGTTTTAAAAAATTATAGAAAATCCGCAAAATCCCGCAAAACAATATAGGGTAAATTATGTAAATATAAAATTTAATAAAAGAAAAATATTGTAAATTCTTAAAAATATATTAAAAAAAAATCTTATGCGGTTACCCGCAAACCCCGGATTTTTGAGACCCACAAAAAATGTGGTTTTTAAAATTGAAGCCCGAACCTGCCCCGCGGTGTGTAAAAACCCGCAGACTCGCGGGTTTTAGCTCACATTCCCAGGCCTTGAGATATATGTTATTTATCTTTATTGAAGCTTATAATCAACATAGCAAATCTATGCTTGTACTAGTTGTTCCTCTTTACACATCAAATTTTTGAAGTTCACAGGTATACTGTTGGGAAAATTACACCAGTGCCTCGGCGAGAAGTTCGTGCTTCTGATTTTAGTGAAAGAGCCAGAATCATGATGTTCTTCCCTAGAAATGGTTCCCAGTATACACCTCCACATAAGTCCATTGATTTCGATTGGAAAGACTATTGTCCAATGGTTTTCAGGTAAACCTATTGATCTTATCATGGTCAAGGATTTTGATATCTGTTAACTAGAAAGAGTGGATACTAATTCTAAATAAAACATATAAAAATCATTAAAATAGAAAAAAAACAAAACAAATAAAAGAAACACTAAAAAATAAAAAATAAATATCGTTTTATTCGTTGGCCGATTCGGTTCGGTTCAAAATTCAGTTTTTCAGAGATTTATAAAACTCACATTTTAAGACAAAATAAACAGATTGGTTCGGTTCAGTTTCTATTTTTAAATTTGATTCGGTTCGATATGTTCAGTTCGGTTTTTCTGTTGAATGATGCCTTTTTCAACACCTTAAGCTCCTCTTTTGCAGTTTTTGACGAAACTTGTTCAATCAGATTCATTTTTTCGTATACTGCTTTCCTTAGTGTGTATTCAAGATTTACTTGTTCTTCAAATGATTTAGTATTCATGTTCTTCATTTACATGTCATAGGAATTTAAGAGAGATGTTCAAGCTAGATGCTGCAGACTACATGATGTCTATATGTGGTGATGATGGTCTTAGAGAAATTTCATCTCCTGGAAAAAGTGGAAGTATCTTCTACCTTTCTCATGATGACAGATTTGTCATAAAGACATTAAAAAGATCTGAGTTAAAGGTTTCATATAAACTAAAACAACTTGTTATCATAATAGTATTTGATATATATGTATGACTCAGAGCATCTCTTTTGTTCTTATAGGTTCTACTTAGGATGTTGCCTAGGTACTATGAACATGTAGGAGACTATGAAAATACACTCATAACCAAATTTTTCGGAGTTCACAGGATAAAACTCAAGTGGGGTAGAAAGGTAAGAACTAGTTTGTTCTCTTGTAATGTTTTAAAATTTGCTAAGGCGGTATCTAGGTGCTCATTAGGAGCGTAAGGCCTAAAAGGATTAATCAGAGTTTAGGCGGGATCTAAGCTAAATTTAGTCATTTTAAGTTATTTACCAGATTTTTACCGATTTTTCTGATTAACCCGATTTTTTGAGTTGCTCCGATTTTACCGAATTAGCCGATTTGCTCCGATACTACGTATTTTCCCGATTTCATCTCGTATTGCAACGAATTGTGCGAGTTACCGATTTAACTCGCCGAATTGAAGAGATACAGAGCACATTTACTCCGACTAGCGATTAATCGGCTGCCTAGTCCCCCGACTAGAACGATTTTTAGAACATTGCTTGCAATGTTTTAAAAATCGCTAGGCGGTATCTAGGCGATCATTAGGGACCTAGCGCCTAAAAGGATTAATCGGAGTTTAGGCGGGGTCTAAGCTCAATTTAGTCATTTTAAGTTATTTACCCGATTTGTGCCCTTTTTTTTGATTTAATCCGATTTTTTAGTTGCTCCGATTTTACCGAATTGGCCGATTTGCTCCGATATCACCGATTTTTCCCAATTTCATCCCGAATCGCAGCCAATTGTATCACTGATTTAACTCGTCGAATTGAAGAGATTTGAGGTACCTTTACTCCGACTAGCGATTAATCGGCCGCCTAATCCCTAACTAAACCGACTTTTAGAACATTGATCTCTTGTATATATTAATTCCATTATATTTTCACTTCTTTTTTGGCATAAACTTTGTGCTTCTTTGATAGGTACGTTTTGTGGTCATGGGGAATATGTTTTGCACAGAACTGAAGATTCATCGCCGCTATGATCTAAAGGGATCTTCTCAAGGGAGATATACAGAAAAGTGTAAAATGGGAGAAAAAACTACAATGAAAGATCTTGATCTAGCTTATGAGTTTCATATGGATAAGCTACTACGAGAAGCTCTCTTCAAGTGAGTTCTTTGCTCTTCTTTGTCTGGCTTTTAAGTTTAGTTCTGTTTAGTTCCATTAGCTTAAACTTCCTCTTTATGTCAGGCAAATTATCTTGGACTGCTCATTCTTGGAATCTTTGCAAATCATTGATTATAGTCTTCTGTTAGGATTACATTTCCGAGCTCCCGAGCAACTTCATGATATTTTAGAACCTACCAATGAAATCTCAGATCAAGAAAGTGATGCATCTGTTGAAGGTAAAACTCAATTCTTTAAGTGAGATGTATTGAAATAAACATTTGAAGAGATTTGATTTCTAATAAGATTTAAAATGATTTGGTTGAATTTGATTGAATTTAGAATTTTGTTAAGAAAATTTTCTGAAATCCGACATAAAAACATGATATTTTTGTATTTTTAACTAAGAAATCCTCTAAAATCTTTGTTGAAATTTTTAAATTAAATATTTATACTATTTTCAATAAAATTGAATTTCATAGTACTTTTTAAATCATTGATTCAATAATACTAAATTTTAGTATTTATTTGCCATGGGTTTGAGTCTCTTACTGTATTTTCTTTTTGGTTGTGTGTTTCATCAGTTAGTAGTATGCCTCCTGAACCATCCATACCTCCAAAAGGACTATTATTAGTTACACACGAACCAAGTTCGGTTAATACCGCACCAGGTCCTCACATCAGAGGTAGCACACTACGTGCATCCTCCGTTGGCGAAAAAGAAGTTGATCTTATTCTACCTGGAACTGCAAGGTCAGTAACTACCTCTCAAAACCTAACTCAACTTCACACTCCATTAACATATATTTTGGACTCATATTCAGGCTCCGAGTCCAGTTAGGAGTGAACATGCCTGCACAAGCCCACCATAAACTCAATCAAGACAAAGAAGAATCAAGAACGGTTGAGCTTTTCGAAGTTTATGATGTAGTTGTGTACATGGGTATCATTGATATCCTTCAAGAGTATAACATGAAGAAGAGAGTTGAACATTCTTGCAAATCTTTGCAGTATGATCCAATGACTATTTCAGCTATTGAACCTACGCTTTACTCGAAACGATTTGTCGATTTCCTTGTTAAAGTATTCCCAGAAAAAGTATAATAGAGATCAATGAAACCATTAAGATCATATTCTTTACTGTTTATAAGCTATAAAAGACTCAAGAGGAGGAACTGGCTTGTTATGTTTCTTAGTATGTATACTAACATTTTAGGATCTTATTATATACTTCAAAATGTTGTATTTTTTAAGAGTAGATTTATTCCTTTCTTAATGTATTAATCTTTTTATGTAAAAGTAAAATAATTACAAAAACCATCTCTGTTGCTTTAATTAATCTAAACATTGTTTAATCACCACGTATGAGCAGGCCGTATCTGAACATTTGGGAGTGCTAAGCGAAACGAAAAATCGGAAGCCTTAACAAAAATAATTAAAAATAAATATAATTTTAAATATATAAAAATATCCGTAACAAAATATAAATCGTCGAAAAAACTATAGACTAATCTTTATTTCTTAAAACTTTTTTTGAATCCGATCTAACTAAATCAAGATCCAAACAGATTAATCTGAAATTTTTTTCGATTTATTGGAGAGTTTTATAAAACTACGAATAATTCAATTACCAAATAATTCTATCCAAGATTCCAAATAATCCGTTTAACTTCTTTGGTGAGATTTATACGAGATAAGTGTGTAATGTATCCATGCATATCATGACAATGAAGAATGACACGTGGCTTTTTTTCTTACAGTATTGGTAAGTGATGACATATAACACATGACTAAACCAAAACAGTTTTTATCTGGACAGAGACGAGAACTCATCTCCCACCAAAACAGAACATGAGTTCCTCAACTCATCTTTCTCTATCTCCAAAGGAACCAAAAACCTTTACAGACACGACCAAACCTAAACACAACGAGTCAGAGTCAACAGAGTTCAAGAAACATCAAAAACGTTACCAAGACCTAATCGCCACCTTTCCTCACGTGAAAGGTTGGAGACCAAAAGCTCCTCTTATAGAATACTATGGTCACTGGTTCGTACAACCTATCTTAGAAGGTTCTCTTTACGCACAAGAGTTCTTTCAAGCAAGACCCATTGACTTACTCATTTGTAGCTACCCAAAGACAGGTTCCACTTGGCTCAAGGCTCTTACTTACTCCATAACCAATAGATCTCACTTATATAGTTCCTCAAACCTTCTCTCAAAACATAACCCTTATGAGCTTGTTCCTTTCATTGAGTTTGAATTCGCTTACTTCCCTCATGTTGATGTTCTCAAAGACAAAGGTAACACTCTCTTTTCAACTCATATTCCATACGAAATGTTACCCGGGTCGGTTTTCGAATCGGGTTGTAAGATTGTTTACGTATGGAGAGATCCAAAGGATACTTTCATCTCAATGTGGACGTTTTTCCAAAAACAAAGACCAGACTTAGGTCAACTCGTTAGTCTTGAAGAGTCTTTTTTGATATGTTTTGTCAAGGTTTGTCAGGAAATGGTCCTTATCTAGATCATGTATTGGGATATTGGAAAGCTTACCAAGAGAACCCAAATAAGGTTTTGTTCCTCAAGTACGAGACAATGAGAGCTGATCCGTTACCATATGTGAAGAGACTAGCTAAGTTTATGGGTTGTGGATTCACTCTTGAAGAAGAGAAAAAAGGTGTTGTTGAGAAAGTTATGAACCTTTGTAGTTTTGAGACTTTGAAGAATCTTGAAGTGAACAAAGGTGAGAAGAAAAGAGAAGATGTGGCGTGGGTTTATTATCCGAATAACGCGTTTTTTCGGAAGGGAAATGTAGGAGATTGGTGTAACTACTTTACTCCGGAGATGGCAGCTCGAGTCGATGGAGTGATGGAAGATAAATTTAAAGGTTTAGGTTTGCTTGAACATGGTAAAATGAATGGTTAATCATATATGGTTAATCTATATAAGCTTAGTTTACAATACAAGTTGTACCTAAGTTATATGTTGAAAGAATAAACTTGTTTTTGTTTTGTCCAAATGTTTTTGTTTCAAATATAAGGAATTAGGTTTGAAACCATAAATCTTGATTTTCTACAACTTTTGTTTCAATCTCGTTTCAATTGATACACGAAGTGAAAGAGATTGAAAAGCTTATCCTCCAAAGTTCGAATTCTAGCAGTTATATCGCATACGTCCGGGTGTTACGAGTATTCATATGATTTTCTGTGATTCCGAGATTAGTTAAATAAATATTAAAAATTTATCCAAATTTATCAAAATTATATATAAAAAATGAACACATTGATAGTGTTCACGGACGCATAGCCTTTCATTCAATTTGCTATAATGAGTGGTACGTTGAAGTTTATATAGAAGAAAGAGTCAAATCATAATTTAAAAATTTATCTCCCGTGTACAGACGATAAAACAGTGATTTAAACCATAAACTTTATAAAAATAAAATAAAAATATATAAATTTTTAATATATCATATTAAACCTCAACTTTATTTTGAATATTAAATAAAACATGAATTTTAGGTTGATTTTACTAAATTACACATACCAATAGTTTTAATTAACGGTGTTAGCTAAAATTAACGGCATGTCTAATTTGGTTTGGTAAACGCAAAATTCATCTTTTATTTGATAGTCAAACTAAAATTAAAATTTAATATAT
Organism: Leavenworthia alabamica; assembly: GCA_000411055.1. NCBI lineage: Eukaryota > Viridiplantae > Streptophyta > Magnoliopsida > Brassicales > Brassicaceae > Leavenworthia > Leavenworthia alabamica. The sequence goes on from KE158115.1 coordinate 29,796, forward strand.
CAGTCAAAACATGATTTTAATATAAACCTAAAATATATTTATTTTTAATTACATTATTTATTATTATATAATTATATTTTAGTTTTACAATTATTTTTACAAAATACACATTGAATTTTACAAATTTTTTTTTAAAATTTATTGCTAAGAATTTATTTAAATATTCAAATTTTAGTTATTTATTGTACATATCTTATATTTTTTAAAACATCAAATTTTAATTTAAACTTAAAATAGCTTACATAAATTATATAATTTACTGATCATAAAAGTTATTGATAAAATTTTTTTTATATATATTTCAAATTTTAATTATTTATCTTACATATCTTATATTGTTTTTAAAACATCAAATTTTAATTTAAATCTTATATTTTTTAAAAATCAAATTTTAATTTTAATCTAATATAAACATTATTTTTTTAAACAACAAGAAAACTTATTGTAAAAGACAAAATCATGACTTTGGGGCGTTTTGCACTGCTGAGTATAATATTTTTATAAAATATTTCATTACTGTCTTTCATTATAAAATTGCATCATAAATTTAAAAATTATACAACCGAACATTTGATTCACTACGAAATAAATACAAAGATGTCACACTATTTGATTTTAGAAACACTGTTTTTCTTAATATCTATGTAAATAGTTATATATTTTATTTATATTTATATATAGACTTATATTAGAAAATGAAAAATAAAATTATATATTATTTTTTTAATTTCTATTAGTTTTTTATTCTATTAATTAAAAAAATAACATTATATTACAAATGTAAAAATTCCATTGATCAAACATATGTGTTATATTCTCATTAATTAATTTATCATGAAACTAAATTTATATACTTTTTATGTTTCAATTTGAATGTAATTTTAGATTTTAAATTTTTTTTTATATTATTTGTTTTTTATATTTTTAGTTTAAATATTTTACAAAATCCTGAAATTTGTTTCCACTATTTCAATATTTCAACCAGTAAAATTAAAACAAATAAACAATAATTAAAAATAAAATATAAAATTTATTGTTTTGAAAAAAATTTAAACATGTGAAATAGAGAGAGAGAGTATAATAAAAATTTCTATATTTTTTCTATCTACTATATATATTTAAAAAATTTAGGTCATGCAGTAATATCCATGGTTTCCAACAACAAATAATTATTCTTTCATTGCATTTAAATATTCAATACACTAATACACTACTAATTCAGTGTTTTGGAAAGCAAAACATGATGATGAGAAGAATCATCTTATTATATTGTCAAATGATTATTCCAACTACTGTCCTTTTTAGAATATTCTTGAATATGTCCAAATTTATAATTCCAAAGCTCATAAATAAAGAGTTTATAAATCAAAGGTTGAAAATGCTCACATGAAATCATCAATGACGTCACACTATAGAGAATTTACATTTCTTTTTCTCTTCTTTTGTTTTTACAAATAAAATATTCCACAACACTGAAATCATTAATTGCTTCATCACCACTCCACTCCTATAAATCCCACTCTAATCTGCTTCTGAACTCATCAAAAGACATATTTTTGTTATAGCATCCATAGATTGATTCATCAATGGCTAAAGAAGCTTGTAGAGTGCATAGGATTAAGCTTGGAAGCCAAGGTCTTGAGGTTTCAGCTCAAGGACTTGGTTGCATGGGTCTCTCAGCCTTCTATGGTGCTCCAACACCTGAGACTAACGCTGTTGCGCTCCTCCGTCACGCCATTAACGCCGGTGTTACGTTCCTCGATACTTCTGACATCTATGGCCCCGAAACAAACGAACTACTCCTTGGAAAGGTAATAAATTTATTGATTCGTGGACAGATCCGGTTCAATATTTATCAAATTTATAAGGCAAAAATTAAATTAGACCACTAAAATATAAACTTTAGACCCTAAAACAACAACAACAACAATAATAA